>DWHK01001501.1:0-11066 GCA_018247855.1 Graphium androcles
GACTTTGTATTGTTGTTTCTCAATTGGGTTAGGGTAATGATGAGCTGATAGCCTGACAATTAATATGATCCATGCGTCGGATTGGCATGTGAAAAGCCGATCCTATGCCTTATCTCTATTCCTTCGTGTGGGATGTCTCATCGGAGTATCAGAGTAAACAGGGAGTACCTGTATTTGCGCGCACTATAATATCTTCTGCGCAGTTGTGTGATCTCTTGAGTTGGTTACCGCCATAGCCATAATTCTATTAGGAGAACTTTGATTAACAAAAGGTATATTCCAGGTATTTGGACGAGCACAGCGAGTGGTTCGGCGAGATGTACTACATAGCCGACGGCGTGTCCCGCTCCCACTGACACAAGCGCAGGCGGCGGTTCACAGGATAGCCACGGCCGGAACCGGCGTTGCGACTAAATCACTCTTTTAACGGCCCCGCTAGGGCCGAACCACCTCACGTAACTCACGGCACAGTTACTCTAACGCAGCTGAAATACAGGAATCTGAAACGACACGACTTTTTATTTGCTTATTTACTAGTTTTTACTGACAGTGTCACCTATGGTAGCCACTGCTGGAACCGACACGTCTTTTATATGTTCATTAACTAGTTTTTTTCTCACGATGTCACCTATGCTAACCGTAGCCGGAATCGACGTTGTGATTAAATAATACTTTTAACAGCTCTCGTGGTCGAACCACCTTAATCGAGGTCGAGCACACTTAATTTAACGCAGTCTATGCACAGGAATCTAAAACGATCTGGGGCATTTAACGAAAACTCTATCCTTACATGTTAAATACCCAGATTGAAAACAACTTAGGAGGTTATTTTTATATATGTATGAATATAGAGATTTGCTTATTTATACAAGATCCCAAAACTTTAGGCAGTAATAATGAAACTCAAATTGGGCATGATTGGCAAGAATGTGATTAGGAACTTAGGAATGGGCATAAATCCTGATTTCCAGTGTCGTGTTACCAGATTAGTGAAAAATGATGTATGCAACTGTGGTGAGCAAATATTTATATGGTGGTTGTCATAGTCATGCACACATAGTTACACTCAACAGCATTAGATTTAATTGCTAAGAGCGAAATGTCTGTGCATGGATTATGACATACATAAAAGGATACGCGGTTTTCGCATACTGCCTGTAAATAAATTAAATATATTACTAACTTTTACCAGTCTCGGTCACGTTAATGAAGACTTTGTAACAACGGCAAGAATTGGTGATATAGAAGTTCGCCTTTCTTCGGGTAATCTTAGGCTTTGGTCTCTCAACAAATCTCTCCAAAGGAAGTTCTCTTGGCCAAAAAGTTAGCCATTTTTTTTTAATAATGGAGTCAATAATCAATAATATGTCTTCAGATACCTTGATGATTACCAGCTGATGAATGATCGTTAATACGGTTTTCGCGCGAAATCGATCAATCATCAGTTGGATGGAGGCATTTAAGAGCAAGGCCTTTTGCCTTTAATCGGAAATGGCACAGTGCGCCTTTTTGTTCTGAAGAGAATATTCTACAAGCCTGAGACATTATGGGATTGGATAACCAATTTTTTCACAAATTAGAACATTAAGATTGATGCCAACGGTCCATGCTCCTAAGTTAAGCCAGTAAATGCTAGTGTACTATAAGGCTGCATGCAATCACCTACACTGTTAGGCATCAGTAACATTTATTGTTATACAGATTGCAGTACAGTTGATAACTTGTATACTAGCTGAGCAATTATTTCTTAAGACCGCGTACCGGAACAAATTTTTGTTTAAGTCGAGACTTTTTCACTACTGAATAGCTAAGAGCGATCACCGCTCAAAAGAAACCCTTTATCGTATCATTCAATTCGTAAACAATTCTCTCATAGCCACAACCTCGATTGGAATTCTTGGCGTCGATATATCGGGTGACGTACTTTTGCCGCGGTCACCTGGAAAGCAAATTTGAAATATCGCGTCTGCTTTATAGAGCAAGATTTGCCACACATGGAATACTGTTCTCGCCTCTAGTCTGGGGCACCCGTTTGCCAGCTCCTTCCATTTGACCGCATCCAGAGCCAAGCATCTCTAATTGTCAGCTCAGCTCTTTTCTTGGCCAGGAGAAAAGATGCTGCATAACTTTTGAATCCTTTACCGTACTTATCAGGGGAGTTTTCAGGAGTATGGTTCGGGCAATAGCTGCTGAATTTTGTAATATAGCTTCTTTCACTTGGCATCAGGTGAACCGCTCGCTCGTTTGCCTCCAACTTTATAAAACAAGTGAAAATAATTCACACAGAAAATTGAGGAAACGACTTTAATCGCATCAAGCTTTCTTTAAGTTTTGATACATCTTTTCCAATTGTTATGATTTACAAAAAAAACAAAAACAAATTTTATGGGATCAATTTTAGAAATCGGTCCACAGTTGACATAACAACAAAATACATACAGTCGGACCTCCTCCTTTTTTGATGCCGATTAAAATGTACCAAACATGAATTAAAAAAGCGGTCAAGTGCGAGTCCATTTCGCACACGAAGTGTTCAGAACCATCGTGCGATATAACATTCTACACTTGTATGGGGGCTCCTTTAACTTTTTATTTAATTTTTTTTTATTATTAGTTGCTATGATGGCAATAGAATTACACATTCTTTAACAAAAATCCACTATCTACCTATTACCAATCATGAGATACAGCCCGCTTATAGACAAATTACTTCGAATAGGAAGTAATAATAACTGTGGTCAAATATGGTCATTGCATAACTAGTTATAATAAGTGAAACACTTTCAAATATCAAAATTAAATTTACTGTTTTATAAAAGAAACAATACAAAAATACCGTTGAAGAAATTCAAGATAAACTACAATTTCTTTATTCTTGAGCAAATGTTAGGGAGTTAGAATAATAGAACAATTTCATACAATAACAATTATTTTTAGGATTTTTATAAAACAGGAAAATTCATACATTCACAGGACTTAGTTCGAAAAGCAATTTATGAAAAAATAAGAAACTGTTAATTTAACAAGCTTTCCATGTACAATAGTAACCACCAAAAGTTTTTATAACAATTATAAAATAAAATGCAAAAGTGGAAAAATCAAAAGAGAACATTGTTTTGAACACCATTTATATATTTTCTCTCTCAACATTTTATAAGAATTTTAATCATATTTTGAACATGAATTACACAAAAACAATGAGAAACATTAATAATAAATATTTTAGCGAATTTTGCTTTCTCGCTTAAATTCAAAAACTTTGGACATTAATTAGATCTCGGACCGAATGTAAGTATGATAATTATTTCTCTTTCAATCATGTTCCATTCTGTGAATAACACGTCGGTATTCTTCTTCTAGGGATAAGTACTGGCTGGCAAGACGACCCTGCGTTTCCTTGGCACCAGTTGAACTTATAGTTGCCGCATACTCTTCAGGTTTCAACACTTTCTGCAGCTTTTTCATTTCCAATTTCTTTTTCTATAAGATTTAGTTTTATTTATATATATTAAAAAAAACTACCTTAGCAATTTATGAATTCTGCAAGAACATGTCTTTACACAATTTTACTATTTTTTTTAAATAACAACAAAAATATTTACAAAGCAAGGCAATTAACCTAACTACAGATCTAATAAACCTACTCCACGCGGCATGGTACCAAGAATGCTGGCTGCACTCCCTCGCTGAATAGTTATACTTAATTACCTACAAGTTAGTTGGATTACAGCTGAATACTGAAACATTCCTTTGTTAATGGCTTCTTAAATCAATAAATAACTTTAAACGGTATAACAAATGCCACTCAAGATAACCCGGCTCGTACTTAGCTAAGCAATCATAGAATTATAAAACTGGCTGCATCCACTTTAAATGCAAAAGTCTTTAAAGTTCTTTCTCCTTAAATTTGGAGCAACATTTTTTGTATGTATGTATATTCCGCGATGAATCTCGCATCAGTGCTCGAAATTAAATGAAATTTGGAATATATATAGGTAATATTACTACTATTTTTAGGTTCTTGGCCATCAAAATCAGTTGATCAAGTATTTAGATAAATGTGACATAATTTCAACAAGTTAAATAATTGCGAGGTCAAGATCGCATAGAACTACTTGTTTATTTTAATTGTAAATAGCTTAAATTTCACTTTGATAACATTCTAACTTAATAAGCTTTTATACTTACTTGAAATGGAGCATTAAGCCTGTTTTTGATATCCAATCTGTAATTTAAATATGCAGTCTTGTCCGATGTATTTGTACTTTTCAGCCTTAATATTTCATAAATGCGTCGAGCTTGTTTCTTGTTTATTTTGAATTTATTACATGCTTGTGTTGCCATCTCTGGTGAAAATCTGTTAACAATTATTTATAATTGGGACTTTACCTTAGTATTTAAAAAAATAAAGAATTTAGTTGGTACGATACTTACCCTTGAGAAAGTTTAGCTGGTTTGAAAGCAGGAAGTGTATCACAATTCTTAGCATCAACATAATCTCGTATTCTCTGAAATTCTTGAGATGGGTCTTCTACAGTGATGTCAATGACTTCTGGTTGTGGGATGAAATGTGCATATATTGCCTGGAATGTAAAAATGCTCCAAATTTAAAACAAATTTATTTAGTACACTGCAAATACTGGGAAAGTCTAAACACATAAAAATATGCTGTGATTCATGAAAATGTATTCCTATACCAAACTATCCTGTTGTAACTGTTCCATTGATCAATATTGACTACATATAGAAGGATAAACAGAACAGAACAGAATTATCAAAGAACTGTTTAGATATAAAAGTGGTAAAAAAGTAAGTGACAAATGCTCAAGCATTCATTATAAACAATTCAAATTTTTATTTCCTCTTACACATTAAATACTTACTTATACCATAAAATTGTTTGCATCTAACACTAAATTGATTTTCAAGCCTGATTAGATTAAATAAATCATATTCCACATTACTACTCTAAATATCAATTTATTTAAACACTATATAAACATATTTACAGAATATATTACAGTCTTAGTTTATTTAATTAATTACACTTCTTTGTACAAATGGCGGGTTTATCACTGGTTTCTAGTTTTCATCACTACTTAACTCATTGTTTAACACACTTCTATAATAATATTATAAAGCTGAAGAGTTTGTTTGTTTGGTTGAACTCACTAATCTTTGGAAATTACTTTTAGTAGCCCATTCAGGCTTTCCAACACTAGGAGAGAATAAATGAAATAGGAATAGGAGAGAGAATAAATGAAAAATGTCGTAAATACGGAGACAATTAATTAATTTAGTAACACCTCTCTTATATAACACATACGAAGTTGCATGGGTCAGCTAGTTATCAGTAATATTATTACGATTACTACTTAGATTTCACTCACCTGTAACAATTCAGCACACAAACCCATTTTCCTATAAGGGGGCAACGTCAAAACTTGAGCTACCCTCGGCCTAATATGTCTCGGATAAGCATAATAACGATACACTGTGCCATAAGCTGCTGTGGAATATTGCACTACACCATCACTATTGTGGTATTTCTCAAATCTGGTAAAATAAAATTGTACAATTATATAATAAAATATACACCATGAGAAATTGTGAAAATTTTATGGGACAAATCTGTAAGTATTACCAATCAAATATAATCAGTTCATATGTAACCAATAAATAAGGAAAGAAACAAAAAAAAATTTTTAAAAATTCAACTGAATTAAAAACCTTCTTCTTTTAAGTTGGTTAAAAAGTTGCTAAAAACAAACATACATCGGAGATTTCTATAACATTTAATTCATAAGAAATATATGCATAATTAAGCAACTTAATTAAGTTACTTACACTGTAAAAAATGTCCACAGATCATCATCCACATCAATGAAAGAAGCTGCATCAACATACCACAAGAGAAAAGTTTGTAGACGTTGATGGTATGCTAGAAAACCGGGGGTTGCGGTCTCACAATAATACACCTCAAATGTGCGCTTATCCCCAGAATCACCTGCATATAAAAGCTATATTTAAATATTTTGTTTTATTTATTCTTTATTGTTCTACCTTCCAAGAAAAGGTAACAACAGGTAAACTTAATGCCTTTAGGCATTCTCTCCCAGTCAACCCTGGGTGTGAAGACTATTTGTAGTAGGTGCAAAATGCGAATAAAATAATAGCGAATAAAATAATAATTAGATTTGCAGGCCGTCCGCATACAGGTACGAGCAGTTTAGACAAGATGTGATTGAGTTTATAAAAACTGAAAAAAGAATAGGAGAAAGTATACCGCCTTGCGGTACGCCAGAGTCAAGGTCAGCCCATTGTGAAGACTCACTCTCCACGTGGACAGACTGTTGGCGACCGCGAAGATATGATGAGAACCAATTCAAGACTGTGGGTGCAAATTTGAAATGTTTTCGGACAGATAGGAGAATATCTAATATGTGTTAAAAGCGTTAGAGAAATCTGTGACGGAGCTAAATTAAAACTTAACTCACACTCACGTACATTAGGCCCCAGAACAGATATTTTTTTACATTCCGGATCCTTAACAATTTTAACAATCTTCATTAAATTGTAGCTGCTTGAAAATACATATACGCTTTTATATCCATACATACAATAGTGTGCGTCTTGATTGATATGTAATACGGTAGCTCGTACAAAATCGCTTATCGTACCCCGCTAACCAGTTACTAGTTTCTCTTTCTTGTATTATAATTTGTGCCTAAATAGTTTACTTTGAGTTTGAGCCTTATTTAAGGAAATCGAAAGGAGCTGCGTTTCTTTCTATAATTCTAAATATTTATAATTTTAAAATTTCTTTACGCTGCTATATTCTTACAGTACATTTACACTAAACGTTGACACTTGAGTTGTGGTTTTGTTACTTCTCTTAAGTGTAAGTAATGTAAAATAGAGACGGCAATCGTATATCTTTATATATTAAAATTCATGTCACAATGTACATAAATGATCGCCTTCGATACATTGAAAGAAATTAAAAATACAAAGGACTGGTTTAAGACTTGGTCCAAAGTTTGCCTATTTAACCGCTAGGGATTGATATTAGGGACGCCTTAACAATAAATATTTAACTATTTCTGTATTAAATTTTTATTTGTAGTTTTATCCTATAATTATTACGTAAGGTCAGTATGTTAATGTTTTATTGTGTTTAAGGTGTTGTCAAGCGTACCGATAACCAAACAACTCAAGTTATGGTGTACAGCTAGCACACCGTTTAGAAAACTTGACCCTGGGAAAATCACGACACCGGAGAAGAAACAAATTAAACATAAATATATGCACTATAAGACATGTTATTCAACCGTTTTACGTTTTTAAGAATGAGATTTCAACATATAATAAACTTTGGATGCTATTGAAAGGTGATATTGGTTTTAAATATCATCTTTATTAGAGTATTTTTCATATTTAAGGGTACAAATACAAGACTGTCAGATTGAAGAAAGAAGAGAAAAGAAAAAATGTTTAATAACATAATCAACTAAAACTAAAATAATCGCAAACTTGTTATATTGGTTTTATTTCAATCTATGTTTAAACTTTAGTGCTATAATAAATTTAAGTATAAAGTTACACTTTAACTAGCGTCGTTGTGAAATCGAAATGTTCTGTTTCGGATGATTAACCAAAAATATCTTTAAATCATTTAAATAAATGAGGAAAAATATTACTTAAAGCTAGCAACATTGAATGCGCCGCTAGTTGTGAGCAAAGTTACCTGTCATGGACTGTCGGGACGTTACAGTAGAGCAGCAGAAAATAAAAGTACTTATGCATTAATTTAATTTTTAAATTTATCATTAAAAAACGCTGCCCTTATTATAAGTTCAAGGCTTGTGTTATAAGGTCGTTTTACAAACATACATTGCACAGACACAAACACCCAGATCCGAAACAACTATTTGTAGGTCATACAAATATTTGCCCCGGTTGGGAATCTAACCCACGACCTGTGACGCCGCAGCTAACGTCTTAGTCACTGCGCCAACCGGTCATAAAGTTAAATTTTAAAATGACTAATGAGAACCCATTTATCACAATTTATTATTTAACCATGATGGACAAGAGGCTTTGATTGGTCCCTGCACACATACTACGGTCCAAAGTTGGAATGCGCTGAGTGTCAATAAGTACCCATTTATGGACTTTTATTGAAAAATATTTCACCTAATGTTAAGTGATCCCGTCGCCCTTAGACACACAACATCCAAACAGTTGTATGTGCGTTGCGTTGAAAATTGGATAAAATAGGCTGAAGTTAGAATGGATCATGATTATATTAAGGACTTGGTAAGGAGTGGGAAAAGAAGAGGGTAGGTATAGCCATCCGGCAAATGCATGGTCACGGGCCCGATTAGAAACCGGGTCTCCCACAGAAAATCGGACAGAATTTGGTGAAATTTGTTATGAAAATAGTTTATACAAATGTGCGATATATAGGATACTTTTCATTCTATTTCCTAGATCTTTTTTCAAGTCCATATGTAGTTACGACGTTTTTACATGGAAATAATAGTTGGCACAGTTATCTACCATACTAGTAAATGAAATAAAATAACCTAAAAATAGCGCTAAAATTGATGCGCGAGTCAAATGAGAACCTACCTACGAAATTTTAATGTTAAATCGCTCCGAATGGTTGAAACACGGAACTTAAGTCGCATGAAAAAGGATCTTCGAATTCTGACAGGAAATTCGCCACCCCGTATAAGAATATTCCGTAAATTAGTAAAATACAGATTTCGCATAATTAGAGATCATAAAAAGAGCGCGGGATGACAAAATAAAAAATAATGTTGTCGAAATTCGCCTAATACTGGATCAAACATGTAAATAATTGCGTAGTCAACAATATTAATGTAACATTATAGATGTTACATTAACAAATAAATAAAATTGGAGTGTCTGTTTGTAATAATAAAATAACCACTTTTTACTACAAGCATAAGATTTTTTCGCGGTTTATTTTTAAATTGTATAACCCGACGTTTCGAATCCTTTACAGCATTCATGGTCACGGGTAGGACTGAAGTGTTTGACGTCGTGATGTCACTTGTTGATCCGGCATACCTTCAGCTTTGAAAATAATTTTGGTCCGATCCACGCAGTAAATAATTATTGTGTCTAGAAGTTTTGTAGTGTCGTGTTTATGCCTTGACTTGATCTTATTTATAATTGGATCCCAAGCATGTGGTAGCGTCCAACCATCCTCTCTATTGAAAGTTGGATGTTTCTTTATTTTAATAGCCTCGCGTTTCGAATACTTTGCAGCATTCATGGTCACAGGTAGATATGAGTGTTTGACGTCCCGATGTCACTGGTTGATCTGGCCTACCTTCAGCTTTGAAAATTAATTTTAAATCCGTAAAGTTGTTTAATTTATACTACTTGTAGAGATACAAATTTTTCATAGAATGTGTGTATTGTAACCTTAAATCATTGAGAGCAGCTAATCTTACTCACGCAAGTTGCTTAAGTAAGGATAACCTTAACAAAGATTCTTAGCATAATGACTACTAGAATACGTTTCATTAGTATATTCCTTTAAGGATTTTAACCTAACGCAGTGCAACGGAAAAATATGGGGCTTACTTGTATTGTCACATATTTTTCGTATTTCTACAAAAAATGCCTTGGGTAAGACCTTTGCCATTATTCGAACACAGGAAGTCATAAAGAGAAATATTAAAAATATATTTTATGTGATCCAAAAAAGTATTGGATTTTATATTGTACGTTGATACGTTTTTACACACGAAAGGTTCCCTTTCGTGTGTAAATCCGACTCGCACTTGGCCTTGGTTTTATTAATAACACAAAAGAAGTAATGATCGCTGATACGCGGTAGACAATCTGAATTAGATCAAGTCAAGGTGAACAGACTGCGAATTGAAATGTCCTCAAATTGATATCGGAAACTGGATTAATTCGCGACGAAACGTAATACCAGAAGGTATTGAACAATTTGTCAGTTTAACGCTCTAATTCATATCGACATATAATACTTATTGCAAATCCCGTATTGTTTTTCACGCAGTGCAGTATATATACTACCTCCCTGACTAGGATAAATCATACCAGTTTCGGTACTCCAAGCAACAGCAAGTCACAAGATGGTCCACAAGTTGGTGATTCTATCCGGGCTCTTCGTGTCGGCATCCTGCATGGTGCTGCACCAGGCGCCCTTGCCGCTCTACCTTCCCATTCAACCAATCCAGTACCCTGAGCCAACACCCAACTATAATTTCGCTTACGAAGTAAACGACTCGAACACCGGAGACTTCAAGAGGCAACAGGAAAGCCGCAGAGGGGATACGGTATTGGGCCAGTACTCTCTACTACAGCCCGATGGACTGACGAGGACTGTTGAATATAGAGCTGATGACCATTCTGGATTTAATGCGGTCGTGAATAACGAGGGTAGACCTAACAATGCCGCTGAGGACAGGCAAAGCGAGAACGGAAATGACGCTTCTAGCAGACAGTCGAATGGTAGGTCCCAAGGGGAGCAGTCGTGGCAGGTCCCCAACGAACAGCAGGCCACACCGGCGCCTCTGACCATCTCCCACACCTCACTCGTACACCAGTCCATCTCCAATGGTCACCATCCATGGATATAATTTCAAGATTGACACGGACATCCAAAGCAACTAAATACGGCACGGAAACTGACCTTCGAATTTTGTTCAATCTTCCCCTTTTCAATCATATTGTTTTTTTCTTTGTTTTCTTGTGTTAAATGAGTTTTGTATCTACAACACAAATCGTGAGCATTGTTGCACAGAAATGTCGTCACAGGAATGTTATTGATGAATCTTTTGCTTAGACAGTGTGTTTGTGATATGTGTCCCCTTTAGTTTTTTTTATTTTTTTAATTACACGCATTTTAAAGTATTCCTTTATTGTTATTTATATGGCAGTACTTAAAGACCTTACTAACTAAATCCTAAAAAACGCTTTTTGCGGATTATGTACTCGGTTATACATTCTTGCCTCGCCTTGGTAAACGGCCATAAGCTGTGTACAAACTATAAGTA
>DWHK01001502.1:0-11065 GCA_018247855.1 Graphium androcles
TCACAGCATTTACAAGTAACCTTTTGAAAAGTTGTTACTTGATAGGCTTAAAATAAAATTCGTAGAAGAAGATTATAATAGAGCGATTTAGTGAGAGACAGATACAGAAGAGAGAGAGGAAATAGAAATATCGCTGAATCTTTTTTAATTTTTATTCTACATATATATATATATATATTGAAAATTGTAACTGTTGTGAAATTGGATGCGGCTTTCATATTGTTGTAGGTCTTATTTAATAACTGGTATCCGCTTAGAAAACGACAAAAAAAAGAATATGTTTCTAGGTACAGATATTGTATGAATGGTTAAAAAGTAAATCTTTCAAACTGCGAGCGAAACCGCAGAGAAAAGCTAGTTAATTAATATATACGCGAAAGGATGATAATATAAGTTTATATGTATGATATTACGTATTTATAAATAGTAGGACTGAAAAAATTTCAAAATTAAGAAGAAACTTTTCTTTATACTTTTGGTACAAATTCAACCAATGCGAGAACACTGGTCAGTGATGCAATGGTTGATCTGTACGTTCTGCTGTGTTGCTGAGCAATAACTTTTATGCGTAGAATATTATTTACCTTGACCCTACTACACTACACAAAACATCTGTTCTACTATCTCGTTATTATTATATGAATGGATTTTGTTTGAACCTTTAATCACTGGTACACATTATCATACCTTTGTTTTATTATATGGTACATCTGTGACCAGGGATATTTCATCCATAAGAAAATATATTTTAATTATCTTTTTATTTTCTTTTACGTTAAGAATAACAAAATGTATAAATATTTTATCAATTATTGGTCATACCATTATTAATATTTATTTATATAGGAACTAACAATAGATCTTCGTACGTCCTTTTACCTAGCCGTCGATTTTAGCAATAACATTAAACAATAGGGATTACTTAGCTTATTTTGCCCTATACGTATTATTTTATGAAAAGTTTTTTTAATCTAATGATGAAAATGTTCAAAACAAGTGTTCCAATTAGTCACTAAACCAATGAGTAAAGTGAATTCAAAAAAGAAGAATGTTTCGAAGATATTGCATTGGTCAATGTGGCCAGAATAATCCGTATTTTATATTCATTCATATAGGGATAAATTCATGGCTTTCCTTAAATAATAAAAATATTCGAAAGGGATAAAAACGTAAGTAGTTAGACGAGCGTTACCGTTGAAGGCGTCATCAAAAGAGGAGAAGCGCGTAGAGCGAGACTTATGGGCATGCTCTTTCGTATTTGTTGTAAAACTGTTGCAATATACCCTTTAAGTGTGAGCGAATAAGACTTATCAAGCCCATCGACACGTAATATCACCATAAATTATGATACCCTAGTATTCATGCGGATAGAATTTGTCAGACGCATCCGCGTTGGATGAATAAATGAAAAATCGTTTACAGAATAAGGAATAAAATGTACAGAAAATCTTAATAAAATTGGGATAGTCCCAAATTTCTCCAATAAAATTTATAAAACCTCAACATTCATGATACGTTGTGTGTAAGTAGGTAAATATGATGGGAGGCACGCATAAAAACAACCTGCATTTTTAAATTTAATATAAAATTTACAAATATTATTTATTATTTTTACTTCAATCGCATTAGAAGCAAATTTTCGTGATATATTTTAGTAATTTTTATTTAAAAAAGAAACCACCAAACTGAATTTTATGGCACCAATTTCAAAGTTTTTTCTATTAAATAAAAAGAAATAAAAATCGATCCATAATTGACGGAGATATCGGTATAATATATTTTTTTTATAGGAAAAGATGACAAGCGAGTAGACGGTTCATCTGATGTTAAGTGATCCCGTCGCCCATGGACACACGCAACATCGGAAGAGTTGCGTGTGTATTGCCAGCCTTGGATATTAGATAAAACAGGTTAAATGGTAGGATGGGTCAGGATTATATTAAGGATTTGATGGCGAAAGAAGTGGGAAAACATGAGGGTAGGAATGGCCTATGGCATATGAATATGGCCTTTGATAAAATAAAAAAAAAACCGCGTAAAAATCCGTAAAGTTGTTTAATATAAAATGTTGCATATTCGCGTAAGTCTCAGAAATGTTATTGTGCTAATATTAACATTTTTAAGCAAATAGGTAATATTTCAAATTTCATTTAAATTTGAGCACTGTTTTGAGTTATTGCAGAACATACATACATACTGCACATACTAACATACATAACTAAAATGTGTTTTCGACCGGACTCTAATTGTAGACCTTAGTCGCTTTGCTCGCTCGTTTACTAATTTTTTTTTCACCTGCGAACGTAACATGTGGCAATAACAAATTAAAAAATAACTACCCAATTAGTGTGGTTAAAAGACTAGTAGCTAACATATTTTACATTTTATTTCCCTCATTAAATATTTAATAAAACTACTACATTTTCTTAAAGATACGACTCTTTTATAGGTAACGACATTCTATTGCGATAAACATATTGAATACTAAACTATAAGGATATATTCATTGCATAATGTAATTTTATTTAAAACTGTGTTAATTTGGAATTCGATTACAAGCCTAAAGTGCCTCATTTTTAGATGTTTGAAAAATAAATAAAATAGGTGTGTTATCATTTTCAAATAATATTCCATTCATTCGTATTATACGTTTTGCAATATATTAAAAATATAAATTTGATTATATTGATCGTGAAACAATAAACCTATGCGCGCGGTTTGATCCAAGATTCAAGTAAAAGGTTAGCTCCCAACAACTCAACAAGTAAATCACCATTTTCGATACCACAAAACAAAAATTGGTTATTAAATAAAAAAAAAAAATTATATTTTAACCGAACTACTAAATAACTATTAATATATATTATAGAAACAGAATAATAACTCCCAACCTTCCATAAATATCGCACGTCCTGCATTATCTCAGCTCAGCTCATTTCTGCTACCCTAGTACTGTTGCGGATATAATTTGTTGCGGAAAACGCTGCCGTCAAAATTCTTCTAAATTTCTCAATTAAAAAGAATCTTATAATTTAATAATTATTTAATCTCGTTATAAAATTTTTATTAATATGTATATGATTATATTGTGCAATAAATTTATAGTTATTTAATACCAAAACCAATTTAATCATAAATCTCAAAATTCTACATAACATTAATTATTTCCAATTTTTAAGCCCAGCCCTTAAATGATCAACAGTTATTGTAAGAATTGTCAACAATATTGGTGTGTGAGACGTAATTCTTGCTTCATTGTAAGGGATTTTCATATTGATAAAAATTATTTTCAATATTTTTTATATTTTTTATTAATAAAATTGTTCAATATAAAATAACTTATTTCACAGCATTTACAAGTAACCTTTTGAAAAGTTGTTACTTGATAGGCTTAAAATAAAATTCGTAGAAGAAGATTATAGAGCGATTTAGTGAGAGACAGATACAGAAGAAGAGAGAGAGGAAATAGAAATATTGCTGAATCTTTTCGTGTTATAGGAGATAATCTTAGACGCATTTGCTAATGATTCCTTTAAAGTCCTGCGATTTAATAATTTCTTTATTGGTATCAATAATGTACATACATAAAGTTTATAATTAAATATTATAAAAAGTTCAGCCAGCTTTTTCATATTAGGATAAAAAAAATGTTTTCAGGTTAAAAATGTCTGTTCCTTAAATAGCTTTTGCTGCACATTGACGACCGCGCTCGCCCGGGGAGGTACCAACACCCTTCACACAGCCAGCATAAAATAAAGTATGCATGGCTTTTAGGGTTGCCGGATGGCCATTGCTACCCTTTTCTTTTCCCACTCCTTTCCCCTCCAAATCCTTAATATAGTCCTAACCCATCCTTCCCTTTAACGTTTTTTATCCAATTTCCAAGGCTGGCAATGCACACGCAACTCTTCATATGTTGTATATGTCCATCGGCGACGGGATCACTTCACATCAGGTTAACCGTCTACTCGCTTGTCAACCTTTCCTAATAAAAAAAAATGTAGACTTTCAATATGTTAATTATTATGAAAACACAAATAGTACTAAATATTATTTTGATTATGAGTGAAAAGAAGTGACTATTGTTTAATTAACAACAAATCACAAGTTAAATTTTGGCCTGATAATCACAAACAACTGATATGATCCCGTTGATGACGATCAAAAAGCGTCGTCAAGTGAAGAGATGCGCGTAGAGCGAGAGCTTTCGTAGCTCTCTACGGATGCCTTTCAAAGCCATTTGTGTGCTGACAAAATTGGACATAACTTCAAGAGTAAATGAATAAAACTCATAATGCATTTGCCTTCATTTTATGATAGGTATTCTAATACACTTTCGGATCGTAACCGAACCGTATCCGAAAATTTCTAAATTTTCGTCTCACTTGCGGATAATGCATGTAGATAGACAACAGATAAACAGTTTATTGCTCACATTGAAGTATGTATGTGGTTTTCTTTTCATATTTTTCGAAAGATTTTCTAAAATGAACAGCTTTTTCTTCTACCATACGAGAACGTTATATTTTTATAATAACACAAACAACAACCACAGCAGCCTATTGCCGTCCACTGCTGAACGTAAGCCTCCCCCAAAGCGCGCCAACTATCCCGGTCCTGGGCAGCCCGCATCCATCCGTTGACCGCCATCTTCCTTAAGTCGTCAGTCCATCGTGCTGCAGGGCGTCCTACACTACGTTTGACTAAACGCGATCTCCACTCTAACACGCGTCGGTTCCATTGACCATCGGTACATCTAGGCAGCCTACTTCCACTTCAACGTGCTAATTCTGCCCGCAATGTAAATGACTTTAGTTCTCTGGCGAATTACTTCATTTCGAATTTTGTCTGCCAGTGAAAGTCCGAGCATTGCACACTCCACCCCAGAGTCTACATTTCAGCTCCGTAGGTCATTACTGGTGCCGGCCTGTGTCATATCTAAGTCAGTCTAAGACAGTCTAATCGAGGATCATCCGAGTGGTGTAAATGAGGTCGAGGGATTTGGCATTTTTTATAATAACCATAAACATTATTATTATTGCCAAAAATGCCTCACACTACAGTGTTCAGAATACAGAAACAAGAAACAAGGAAATAAATGTCTCATTTGCATTTAATCTATTTTTTATCTTTGTACACTTCTTACTGTTAACCTAACTATGTCTTATTTTCTTAATATTAGAAACGATTTATCTGTGTCCCTTTTAAAGTAATGCGCGAATGGATCACTGTGCGAGATTTGACATAATCAGAGGTTGAGTGGTGAAGAAGCGTCGAAGAAGCCTATAAAGTTACAAAAAAATCACTATTCAAATTCCGCCATTGCTAGATCTCTATGCTCAAGTAGGTTTCTTCTTTACGCATTAATAATTATTTATTGTGAATATAATTCGGTTTTTATTCAAAAAGCGCACATAAAGCGTTATCATAGATTTCTACTATCCTAATACTCGTGCGGATTAAATTTGTTGTTGAAAACACTGGGCGATGGATATGTATTACATATTTCAAAACGCTAAAGATAAATCAAATATTGGCTGCTCCCCGCGGTTTACCCGCGCGGTTTTTATTACGTTTTTCAAAATCCAATGTCCAATGTATCGATTACATTTCAGGAATATGGAGCGTTCCACTATTAACTGTGAGTTAAATTTTATCAAAACCCTTTCATCAATTTACAAGTGAATAAATAGATTGTGTTCAAAAATCATATTGCTACGCATAATAATATTTTAGATTAATCTTACCCGATTACCAACGCAAATAAAATGTGTTCCGGAGAATATGCACAATGCAGGGGGCAGTGTTCGATATTTAATCCGAAAAGAATTATATTCAATGTTTGTCATTTTCTTTTCCTTTAAGTTAAATATAGCTATAGTAGTAATACGCTAGAGTACTCAGCCAAAATATTGATTATCCTATTTATTTATGAGCTATCTCAGGGGGTAAAACTCAATAAAGTTGTATCCAAGATTCTTTACATTTCAAATATTCAACAGCAGAGGGCTAGGTACTGGTCAAGTAAAATGTGCACAGATAGATGACTCCGTAATAAAAAAAGCCATGTGATTAAATGAAACGGCAATGCAAATTAATACTTTTATATTCTATGTCCATATTACACCTGATGTTCCGACAAGAACAAAATAATTATGTCATTCTGAATCTAAGTAAAGAGTGAAGACAAACATGATAGTGTGTGGCGCTGCATTTGTTTTAATGTAAGATTTTAATCTTAAAATCATTCGGTTTACTACCTACCGAATCCTAATTATGAATAAATGCTCCTATTGTGTTTAAATAATATAATTATTTGTTCATGTATTTCTTTAAATAAGCTCAGCTATTTCAGTCAAAATTTTGCTACATTTTAACTGAAAATGAAAATGACAAATAATGGCCGAAAACGTCCGAAAATAGAAAACTACGGTACTAAGGGTACAAAAAGCACTTCGCTATTATTCACGTTGAGACTAAAAGCTTGGGGCTTGTATTGATGTTTGTAGAACAGTTTTAATTATTCCTTTTCTAAAGAATTTCCTTTATTATTTTAGTTTAATGTGCATCGTGATTCAAATAACTAATTATTAAATAGTCACTCCATCATATAATTTTCTTTGCAGCTTTATTAAATTTTGTTTTTTCAACAGTCACTTGAATCAAATTATACCTCTCTAACCAGTCTAACTCGTCTCAAGGAAATCAGCAAAAAACTTTTTTATTAAGGCCATTTATCATTTACATACAAGTTGCTCCTCATTGCATTATTTAACATATCAGTAGATCCTTTCAGTTTTTGTAGTCTCGTACACTTTTCGATATTTGCATAGATATGAGAGATTCATACTCGTGTCTTCCGAAGGTTGCATTAGACTATTTGTAGTTGACCTCAGTCCAAGATTTTGCTGAGTAAAGTCTTGGCTTCAGACACAAGTTTCTTTCAAGACTCATCGACGCAGTTCTGAAAAATATTAGGCACGCTAGTATACAAGGTGTCAACTCTACTGTCATCTACATAACAGTGAATGTTACTGATACGCAACAAATAATTTAAATCCTAGAGAAACAGTATAGCCCGCAACATTACGGGTCACTAGCATTCCCTGGTTTAGCGTCGGAGTATGTTCCATTTACGACAATCTGTGAGAAACCTAGCTATCGCTACGTCCAAATCAGCGGCCAGAGCTTTCCCTTTGTTTTCAAATGGTCCCGCCCATAGAAGGGTGAGGTACACTAGTACATCTCAAGTTGACCGATGTTATTGAAAACCTTATGGTACTTAAGGAGTTGGTTACTAATAATTAACTTCATATTTTATTTCATTAACTCATATTCTGAGGTGGTAGAGGGTAATATCGTTTCACAGCTCTTGCTGTACCTCTAACGCCTACCTCTCGCCCGATAAAATATCACCACCCTACATAAAACTAGCCTAAAATAAAGTATGGATGACTTTTTTGGTTTTTATTTTTGTTAATTTTATGAACTCCAGGAAAAATAAATATAATTATTTCAAATATTGTATGAACTATTATATTAAAACTAAAGCTTTATATTCAACATCATAGATCGTTCTTAAAACTACAAATTTCTCGTAATAATTATAAGGGTTTATAATTCTTTTCACTTCATTTATACCTTGTCTTTATTTATACCGCTATTAATCGCAACAACGTTCGTCTTGAATTTGGTAAACTGTTATTTTCAGACTCCCGATGCCCAGCTTTTTGCTCAGCACACCAATTAAGATTTTTCTGTTCTCCTTATTATAGATTCCACCTATAAAAGGTTAAATTTATTAATATATGAGATTTTATTATTATATAACATAATATTTCTGAACCCTGTATATTTTACCATTTACCTAAGTGAGAAAAACTTGTGTACTTTTGCAGAAGTCATATAATTTATCCATTTTGAAAATTATTATTTTCATCAGAGATATCTCATAATAAATTTTTAGGTGTAATTTGTTCGCGCAATATTTGTCTGCATTAGGCAACGTAGTTCACAGGACAATCTGCGATAGCGGCCTCGTACAATCAGGCTGAAGTGTCTATGTAGCTGATTGATAAAACCATTTAGATTTGATTGAAGAGAAGAGATACGAACCGTTATAGAACTGTTTTTTTATTTCACTAAAAGAGTAAACAATTTTCTAACAATATTTGTGAACAAATATTGAAAGCTATAAGCTTCACCATTTAAAGTTATAAGAAAAACATAAATTTCGTAGTGGTCTTGCTATGAAACATAGTTCCTAACTCGACCACCTATATCTCCGAAACCTCAGGAGTACAAAATTGAAAACTAGTAATACAAAAGAGTACAAATTCTACTACTACAATTTACGTATACTTATTACCTAATACAGATATAAAAAATCCAACATATTACGCATCAAAATATTTTATAGGAACTCAAAAATGCCCAGCACAAGGATAAATATATCGATTTATTAGATAAACCCAAATGCAACTAACAAAAAACAGGTACAAAATCTACAATAAAACGTTTTATAAAATTAGACTTGACTAAAAGACTATCAATAAAAATAATGATAACTAAACAACTATTTGAATAAATAAAATAAGCAAGGGAAAACATTTTTACTATCTTTGTACAAATTTTTGAGATAATAAATAACTTAAAATATTATTTCTAAGACTTATTTGGATATTCGACATTTTAAATTAAACAAGGATTTTATCGTCGTTATTTTTTTTAAATTTTATCATCCGACGTTTCGAATACTTTACAGCATTCATGGTCACGGGTAGGACTTAGATGTTTGACGTCCTGATGTCACTTGATAATCTGGTATAACATTTTAGTCCAATATACATACGTAGTAACTAACTACCTCGTTTGACGTTCTGATGTAACTTGTTGATCCGGTCTACCTTCAGTTTTGACACATCAATTTTGGTTAGTTAAACATTCCAATAGAAAAATTACAACAGATGGCTCATTAATTTAATGAATTCAGTAACATGTGTTCTTCATTGTAACTACAATGTATCTCATTGTAATATCCAAATATCCAGAATAATAACATTCCAGAAAACTGTCAACCCCATAATAGATATAGTATTTAATAAGCACATAAAATCAAAAAGAAATATTACTGCTCCCGGCATGATTTCTAAAGTAGTTATTTAAAATTGCTTCAAATAAAATAACAATATTGAGATACCAAATTTAATTTTCATTTATATCAATAAAATGCCTCTTGATACATACCAATAATTATTATAAATAATATGACACACCAATTACACAACCGCAACTAAGAGATTTAGAAATTCAGAAGAAACTATTTATCGAACTATACAATATATCGAAATCAAAATGATTTCTCATTGTTCTCACTGATTACCAGAAATTTAAGTTCTTTCTATTACTATACGCATTCTTCAAGAAATGCTTCAGACCTTGGAATGATAATAGATGACTCAACCATGAAGAGAATCACTGTGTGCAAATTTTCAACAACTGCTTTGGTGCATCAATGTGATGATGAGCAATGCCATCCCGATGACCACAGTAGGTACTCCAACTACAGCCATAATGTCTTGCATTTCTGAAAATGGAAAAGACAACTCAAATGTTTTTAAAAGGTTGAATTCTGATACCCAATTTTTATTATAATAGGGATGATGTTAATACGTATTTATCAAAGGTATTATTATAACACCTTCCTTTTTCACGTCTACTAAAACATGTTATTGTTGTACTCGTATGCTACTCGTATCTATACTATATGTGTTATATATATATACTCGTATAGTTACCATATCAGTATAACAAATCCTGTGCCATATCTTAACGTAATGATCTAATTACAATCTACTTTTTATTAGCCCTGTAGAAATTTTCTACAGCAATCCATTTACCTAAAATATCTATATAAAGTGCAATGTTTGTTATTGTTATAAACTAATATTATTAGAATTGCTGTCATATACTGTGGTTTTTTTTAATGTATTTTTACATAACTCTACTACTCTAGCTAATTCTATCTCAAGTTAGACTATCAGAAACTAGAAATCTAATGTTGGTCACATAAGCATGCAGGGAGTAAAAATGCAAGTAGATAAAATGTTAAACCCAAACACGATAAATTATGACATCTTGCTTCTGGTTTTCACCAAACAGAATTGACTACTAAAACAAACTTAAAACTGTAGGCAGAAATACATAATGGCCATAAAGTGTGATATGAAAAATGTACATTACGAATTTCTCCTAATGCTATTTTTATTAAAAACGCACTTGCTTACGGTCTGCAAGGTAAACAGCGTTTCGTTTACCTTGATGACATCGTTGTTTTTGCATTTATTCTTAAATAGCAGGAATTATTCCACAAATGTTTTCACCTCAGAAAGCACAAGTATAAGTATTTTCTATATATTTCTATAAGTTTTTTCTAATATTTAAATCATGTAGAGATATTAAATCAATTTCAGGACTAGCATGATACTATCACAGATTCATTGTCAATTTTAGCATAACCTTTTATCCAGCTTCTTACAAAAATGTTCCCGTTAATTTGTGTATCACTACATCAAACGCCTTAAATGCGATAACAAAACGAATGCAAAAATATTTTTACCATAACTCATCTCTTACAATAATTTATTTAAAAAAAATGTGTTCTTACCGTGTACATCTCTATTTATGTTGTACGGGCTATACAGCAATACTTGCGCAAAGTGAAATCTGTTAAGGTTTACCAGTAAACCATAAAATTAAAATTAAAATAAAGTCAAAGCCACATGAAATGTCATTACCCGTAAATCCGGTAGGAACAGGGGTTTTAGCGAGCCCATAAAATTAGTACTAATAATGATAATGTACCGTTTACTGCAGATAAAGATGTTGCTAACGATTTTGATCATTTGTTTTCAGAAATTCCAGTCAACGTCACATCTATATTAAAATCGTCTCCTTTAGATTCTATAACCATATTACAAAATAATACATGCTTTTGTGACCACCCATTTAAATTTGATTATGTATCTGATAATGATATAATAAAAGTATTTAAAACTATTAATCT
>DWHK01001503.1:0-11065 GCA_018247855.1 Graphium androcles
GCTACTTTCCATACATTATTTTTGTTCAGACATTTGTAAGAAAGTTTCACCCCCCTAGTTTTGATAACGACTGATTTATTTTTCGTCCGCATCCGTAGCTATCAAATAAGCTTCTAGCTAACTAAAAGTTTTTTTATACGTTTTTATTATTTAATATTTAATTACTAATAAAGTTTATTCGTATTTATTTTTATTGCACTTTATTTACACGTTAAATATTTATATTATATCGAATTTAGTATGTAACAATTTCTTTGGTCTGATTAACTCCTTAATTTGTTTTTTGTAAGTGACCGCAGATGCCACTACTTTCCATACATTAATTTTCGTACACATATTTGTATGGAAGTTTCACCCCCCTGGTACTATTGTTACTCACGTAGGTATCATTTTAAAAAAGGAACTGCTGAGTTTTTCACCTGCTCTTCTCAGCAGAATCTGTCTTTCTGAGCTGGTGGTAGCTTCGTTACGCACTCGAATCTTTATGTAAAACTTTGTCTTTCATAAGAACGCGCAAGCGTCTATGTGATAAACGTATTTTGAACGTTAGAAAAATATTATAACGAGTAAGGCGTTCAAAATCTTCTCGAGTCGGTGAATCAATTGTCAAACTTGAACAATTTTCTGTATTATACGAGTAATGAAAGTTAAAAAGTTTGATAATCATGATTATTTAATTTTATTTTTATACAGGGGCTAGATGAACTTGATCTGTTCATAACTCTGACATTTTTATTAATAACCGTAACTACAGAGTTTTGAAGAAAGGAACTTAAAAAATGTGATCACAAACTGCAGACTTCACTGACATTTAAAGAAGACTGTAGCATAGAGAAATATTAGACTGCAGTTTTTTTTCACAACGTTACATTTAATAAAACTCAATTTCTCGCTATAAAACATCTATATATTTCAAAGACGATTCACAAAAATATTGAAATATAGAAAGATGTTAATTGTTATAGAGTAAGTGGTTGGGTGGGGGAACATGGTCTGAGATGGCATAGTGTTTGGAATGGCATAATCGGTATTTCTTTGCGATTCGCCGGCGAAAGACATTAACACACACACTAATAGCACCCACGGCCCGTTCGCTTTCAGTGCCATAGAGCATAGTAAATAAGTATATTAGTAATTCTGTGCGCTACAACAATTTAAAGCAAAACTGCGTCTGTTTGTATAAAACTGTGCTGCGTAAAAGAATTTTTTCAAATAGTTGAAACTAGTCTCTAGTAATATCACAAGCATTGTGCATGGTATACAAGGTAAGTGCGGATGCATTTTTAAAGGTAAAATTAATGAGGTGTATTAACTTGATTTTTAGCTTCTGTATTTATTGAGATGCAAAAAATTTCGTTGGTTGCCTAATGTATGAGATGGACATAGGTGCCATCTCACCCAATAGGCAATTTTTAAGTTTCGATAGTTATTTACTTAAAAATAAAATAGTTTGACTTCGAATACCTATTGTATTGCCTAAATTAAATAATTGTCTAAAATTTGCCTGCTTTCCTTGCTTCCGTGCATAGTGTAACTGGTTTGAGTCACAAAATTTTGAATCAAAATTTAGGTCGCTCCTATACTCTGGAGGCAAGGATGTCTTGGGTGGCTATCTGCTCCAATAAAAACGTTCCACTGGAAGTTCACCATCAATAATAGTGGGATATTCATTGATGCAGAAAATTCACCAGGAATTGTTCCAAGCTTTGAATAATGATACAGACCACGCCCGTTTTCTTGCCGTCTCATGAAAGGAATCGAGCCACTGTTTACACGCTCTACCATCGAGCAATATAGGTACATTGCTCACCTTTTCGCTTATTCCCGAGTGGATGTATGCGCCTGCAAATGTTACGGACAATGAACCTGAAGATTTATATGGCGGCACAGAAGGCGCCCGCCTTACCCTCTTATTTACGCGAGCGGACGGCCGAGGCCTCCGCAGGGGACCAAGGTGCGTGCCGTCGCTATACTACAATTACCGGATTGGGAGGCCGCATAGCTCTTAGGCCGCCTCGGCGGACGCTCCATGGAGTGGTCAGACTCAAGGGCCCTCGAGAGAGTACCTCGCCTTGGACTGTCACCCAGTGAGCGTTTAGCATTCCGAATCGAGAGTGTCACAGGGTACCGAACTACGACTCGATCGGTAGCTTCAGAATGACTACGACAAATTTTACAGCTTTATCACTACTATTAATTTATTACCACTTCGTAAAGCGTTAGCGCTGGAAGAAGAAGTTGCGGAAGAAACTCCAGCAACGCTAAAAGCGTTTCTAACTGGGGAAAATCTGCCGGCTACGTTGGTGTATCTATTTTACGTTTGTCGCACTCTTCTGCGAGACTCGTCGTAAACGAGCATAAAAAAGGACACAGTACGAAACTGCTCGTGTTGTATGCTTTTTTACCCTCTATGGCCCTAGCGATGGCGATAGTCGTCTCATCGTCAGGGTAATCTAAAACTTGACGCGGTCTACGAGTTTTATCGCGGCGGATCGTGCCAAGCGGTATTGGGCTGTAGGTGGCGGTGAAGATATTTGGTTTCTTTGACCAAAATTGTGGCGCCAGAGATGAAAGTTTATTTTTGTTATTTTTTTTTTCATTAAAATACTATATAGAAATTTAATGAAGAAATGAAGATGAAGTACTGAATGCAAGAGTATATGGTTGCTTAAAAAAATAAACCCAAATTATGGTTGCGATTAACGGTAATTGCAGCAAAATTTTGATATGCAAACCGATGCCGACATGTAATGTAATCATTCATTTAAATTCTAAAAATCTAATGTAACCGACGCTACGCGACGGTGTCGCTGCGTTCACTACATTCATTAAGTAAGAAATTTTCAGTCGTAAGGAATGCGAACAAATTGAAATAAGAATGCGAAAGGGGATAACAATTAAAGAAGTGAGAAAAAATTAATTTATTTACGACTGAAGTGACACAAAACGTAAGACTATTTTACCCCGCATAATAATGCGAGGCAATATTAAACTCTTTTCGTGTTGATATGTATGAGACTATCTTTATATTTTGATCCCCGAATCGATGACGTGTCGTTGACATAGGAATCCTTAAGTAAGAAAAGTCAAGGAAGCTTTGAGGAAAGAACTAAGAATATGGGGATTAGTCTTGTAGGAATAATGGGCTAGAATTCACTAATAGTGTGGCTGAAACTCAATTTTATGGCTTTTTATACCTGGCCAAAAGCAAAATCGGACATTCGGTCGGGCACTAAAAATAAACAGAAAATGGAATTATGTTTTATAACAAGAAGGGGTCAATCCGAAACTACGTGAAAATGTGCTGCATGAAGGAGTAGATAGCGCTACAAAACTGCTTGATTTTACAGTTGACAGCTACTTGTTTTAAAACGTAGCGCTATAACTGCATGCAGCACATTACGGAGTGTCTCCTAATTGATTGACTAACTGATTATAGGATTGCTATAGCTTTTTTTTTCAATAAATTTACGAATTCACTATAATAAAATTATAAATATAACACATATATTACTTAAATTTATAAATATTAAGTACTAATGCTTTAAGCGTCTTGGCTTTATCTAAATGTTGCTTATGATAAAAACTGATTTTTTATTTAGGCTAGCAAACTTTCTTAAACTTTCAAACCAAGTTGAAAGGTGGAAACTTAACAAGCTGTCAAAATAAATCGTGTCTTGAAATAAATAAATTCCTTTTTAGTATATTGTGGTCTTAAGAAAATGATCAAATTATTTTCCCTAAAACAACAAAAAAAAGATGAAGAAGGCTCAGCAAGAGCAGGAGGTTCACAAAAAAAGGCATCTGCAGCACAATTGCGAATCACGAAGGGTGAGAAAGATTATAAGAAAATTATTAAGTTAACTTTAAAAACTATCATCATAAATGAATACATTATATCAAAGCTTTTTGTTCAAATGTCAGGTTATAATTCCAACTATATTATTTTACAGATTTGAATGAATTGAATTTGCCTAAGACATGCAATACAGAATTTCCAGATCCAGATGATTTGCTTAATTTTAAACTTATAATATGTCCTGATGAAGGTTTCTACAGAGGAGGAAGATTTGTTTTTAGTTTTAAAGTAAGTTAACTTTTAATATCCTTTGATATAATAAATGACTATAGTTATAAAGATAGACATATTTATTAATCAAAATAAACATTTCCATTATTTTTGATCGATCATACTTCAGTGAACTATAAAAACAAACGCGAGACGCATTTTCTACATTTGCATTGAGTACAATTTGTATCAATTGCATCAAAATGCATATTATAAAGAAAATGTTTTTATAACAAATGATAAACCACATATGGCAAAACTAAGGAACATAAAAATTAAAGTTGTCACTTTAATTTTTATTCGAAAGTTCAATGTAGGACTACAATAATTTTGTAAAGTTAAAATAATAAAATAGTATTTCATGTATTTCATTAGGATATACATTTGTGTCTAAGTCACAGTTTTGTGAAATAATTCCAAATTTCTCCCTCTCATTGTTAGAACTCATGTTTATAATTTTTTTTACATATTAAGGGTACAAAATATAAGAGCAAAGTAACAAACTACATTAACATGTATTTTTCCTGTTATAACATGCCCTTGATAATTAATTGTAAAGGTATAATTGCCTGTTACCATATTCACTAAATATAGAAAAGAGCCTTATTTTCCACTGTACTCTTGGAGGATTATAGAACAGAAGAGATACCACTCTTTTATTCTATAATACTCCTAAATATAATTGAAGAAATTAATTTTAAAAGATATATATTACAATTATAGGTAGCTGTTTATTATATATATGTTTTAGTTAAAATTTTGGTGAAAAAAATACCTATTCTTTTATACATGGTAACATTTTCTTTACAGGTAGGTCCAAACTATCCTCATGAGCCTCCTAAGGTTAAATGTGAAACAGCAGTGTACCATCCTAATATAGATTTAGAAGGAAATGTATGTCTTAATATACTGAGAGAAGACTGGAAACCAGTTCTAACAGTAAACTCCATAGTTTATGGGCTACAGTATCTATTTTTGGTGAGTACTTACTCAATTGTTAATTTTTGTAATTATATAATGCAAGTAAAATGTAATTTTCATATATTTTTATCTTTGTATAGAGGCAAAATAGTTTTATTGTAGTAACAATGCAATCACACAAGCAATACTAATGAAGTTTACATGATATGCACAGATTTAAGCAGTTTCTTGGACAACTTTGTTAATATACAGTATTATGATTTTCGGTGTTCTAAAAGAATAAGTAGTCTTTCCTATTTAGTATTCCTTATTTAACTAGATATTATTATATTTGCATGTAATGATAAGGGCCACAAAAAAAAATTATTTGTTTTAAGTTTTATTACCTAAAGGAGAAAATTTGTTGCCAGGAAAATGACAGCCTATTAATTATTACTTAGGAAAATTGATATTTAGTTTGAATCAACTTGAGTGAGCACACAATAACAGTGATGCACATAAAATTATAAACATTTTTATATAAATCTGATATGTTACAACATTTATGCACAATTAGATAATTTTATTTAAATTTATATGAAAAATGTCAATTATTGGTTCAAAAGTTTCTGTAATCTGTTGCTAAAACAAATTCTGGGTCAATTAAGAGACTTGCCAAGGGTTACTGGTTATACCATACCATATTTTAAGAAAAGAAAAAGTGGTCCAACTTTTAAAAACAAGTTTAAAAATTAGAAATACATTTTTATCCCTAAGAATTTTTTTTCATTTTTAAAATTCTACCAATCTCGTGAAATATGACGGGCGCTTGGGTTCATTAAGAAACACAAACACCATTGGTTTATTTCTAAAATAATTTTCTTAGAGAATAAATCTTTTATAAAGATTAATAAAAACTTCAGTAATATAGCGCTTAATATTACTTCTACAATTTTTTGACTTATTGAATAACTTAACATACACAGTTCACACAAACCTCGGCTGAAGTAGTTCAAATATTAAAAAATGTAATTTCTATATTCATGATTTTTCTCCTCGCATTTAAAAGCAGATTTGAGGATGACACTACTAATGTGAGATTGTAAATAATTATGTCTTTTGTTTTATTATTATTATTAAAAGTTATAATTCTCAAACAATTAAAGTTTAATAATATAAATGAAAAGATTTTTTAGTGAAAATAATCTCATTGTATACATATAAGGACATCATTGTTATACTACATAATTTTTAATACCACAAATAAAAAATATGTATGTATCTTTAAATAAAGTGTATAATAAACATACAGCAGATACTGGAATTGCATAAATATTTATGGTAATTGTGTGTCGAAAAATGCACCTTGCAAAAAAGTAATCTAACCCATAATATAATTATTTTTTTACTTTATCTTAATAGTGAGATACCTGAGACTGTTTAATTCAATCTCACAGTTGTAACCACATGGATGCTGTTGTTATCATGAAAAAAAACATCATTACTTAATGTCATACAAGCCGGCATTTGTTTACTGTTGTTTAAAATAAAAATAAAAGTATTTAGTTACTTAAGCATGATAATTACTATGGAATAGAAAATGTATGTACTAAAAAGTATCTTTCCAGGAGGTAGAGTCTATTTTACATAAACATCTTGGTATACTCATTCATCTGCTGACTAGAGAGGTACCACCAACTAAAGCATAAAGCTGGAATATAATAAAGTATGCCTGGCTTGCGAAGTTGCTGGATGACTATCTTTACCATCTTATTTTTTGGCTTCTTTTCTTTTCCAATTCTTAACATGTTCCCTTTACTTTCTACCCATTGAGCAGTTCTGTCTAAAGAGCTTTCTGTTGCCAGAACACACTTGCAACTTTCTGGATGTTGTAAGTGTCCAAGTGCTATGTTATCATTTACCATCAGGTGTCAGTCTGCTCACTTGTCAACTTTGGCTATACAAAAGAAGAATAAATAAGAACACTACTAAGAGACCAAACCAAAAGTTCTAATTTTATATATGTATAATACATACCTTTTGGTATTACATATTTATGTCATTTATTTGTATGATTTATATGTATAGAAACTTATAAATTATCATGCCTTTTCCACACAAACACATTCAGATTGATATACACATAAATATTTTGTCTTGTAGTAAAATAGTATATTCTGTGTATTTTGTCATTGCATTGTGTATATACTATCATCTACTATTTTTACCTTTATGTTATAAAATATTCTATAATATTTTAAAGTCAGATATTTTGAAAATTTTTCATAAATATAAGTAAATTATATATATCAATAATAAATGCTGTTTTAATAAACAAAATTATCATTTCAGGAACCGAATCCTGAAGATCCTCTAAATAAAGAAGCAGCGGATGAACTCCAAAGCAACCGAAGACTGTTTGAACAACATGTGCAAAGAGCTATGCGGGGTGGTTATGTTGGGACCTCTTACTTTGAACGGTGCCTCAAATGAACCAAACCATCGATTGTAAATTAATGCTCCAAACTCAATATAAATGAATAAACAATCTCACTTAGTTCTTGTAATTTATTGTGAAATCAATTTTTTTACTAGATTTTACACAAGTTTTGTTACTGTCCAAGTTGCAGTACTTCATACTTTAAGTTTTAATAATAAAGGCTAATATTTTTTTTATAAAGGATTACAACAAATACATTATACCAGAATATATGCATGAATAAGGTAGTTTCATTCTTTTTTACTTGAAAATGCCTAGAATATTTTGCATAAAGAACGTGAAATGCTGGTAGGTTAACAAAGGAATGGAATTGGGTATTTGAAGTAAACATATTAGAAACAGCTATATTTCCACCAGGTTAGTAAAGTAAGTTTTGGCTGCACGAAAAAAACATTTTCCGAATTTTGGTCAACTATGAAATTAACTGCAAAGATATTCTACATAATGTTATACGAAAACAAGTGAATTCTCTGTTACCTTACGTTCGCACTGCCGATACATTCGCATAAAAACATGTTAAAATTTTTGTATCTTTCTTTGTTTGTAAAGTATTTTCTATAAAAATGGTTGATATTTTGCAAATAAATGAAAAATACATAAATCGTGTTGCAAAACAATGTGAAATCAATTTAATTTATTAAATAAATAGAAAAAGTTTAACTTGTGTTTATGTGAAAGTTTCGTCACTGCGAACGTAAGGTTACTTTACTCTCAAAACCCGATAGAATAAATATCCGATACGCGCGCAAGCAGATCAGGCTTAAGACTAACTGAACTGAACAATCATTTATTATTACATTTCGCGCAACCAAGTGATGTATTAAGGAGCAACGGTCACCTGGACCGTAGCTCCTTAATCCATTCGCCCCGCGAGAATTGAACCCATCACTGGGGACTAAAAAAGTAGATATGCGAGGTAAAAACGTTCAGATTTATGTGAAAATGAACCGTTATGGTTATTTTTTAATATACGATGAAGCAAAGGTCAAGCAGATCGCTTGACGTTAAGTAAAAGCTGGTGTTTATGGGCAACAAGTAGGTTGTAGTGTCGAATTGTAGTTAGTTTTTTAGGTACCTCACTCACCGGACAAAACGTAATGTTTGTTACATTATTTTATTTTGAAAAATAATGTGTAGCCCATTCATGGGATGTTAATCAGTATGAGACCGACCGTTGGCTCTGATATCCCGGGTTGTGGGTTCGATTCCCACCCCAAAGAAATATATGTAGGTACGACCTACAGATAATTAATTTGGATCTTCGATGTACGTATGCGTGCAGTTAATGTTTTTAAGGGTCCTAGCCACATAAAACACAGCACTTACAGTAATCTCAGCGATTTCTTTAAGAAAAGAAGAATCAAAAATAGTACGGTACTTTAATCATCTAAACGGAAGATTTGCAAAATATTTAAATACTTAGTCTTCTGTAAGACTCCCACTACGTGTGCCATTTCGTAATACAGCTAATGCTACTGAAAAGCGTTACTATAGTAAGAAAATAGTAGTCTTTGTGCAGGAAAAGACCTCATAGTTTATTGTTATACGACAATTAACAATGAATAACGCGCCCACTATTTGTATAGCGTGAAGTGAGCATCGAACCGGTAAGTGGCGGGCGGCGACCGACTGAACGCGTGAGTCAGTCGGTGTAGCGGCACGAACGGCGTGTCAGTGTTCCAACGAACGCCAAACGGTTCGCGCGCTTCCACGTTGTTACGCTTTCTCCGCTAGTGCACTCAAGGCAGAGCAGGCAGTTTCGACACGCTACTCGATTGCGAAAGTTTGCGCGATGATATACAAGTGAGAGCCACCATCGGACGCCAGGGTAACGCTCATCGCGCACGGTGAGCCAGTTTATTCAACGAAAGACATTCGAAACTCGCCAACTGTGAGGGACGGGGGGCGCGCGACGCCGTCGGGTTGTACACGCGGGAGCAACGATTCCTAACACATACTTACTTTGAGAGTGCAACGGAAACCAATTTTTAATGTGTCAAGTCAGTATAGCTTATTGCTGCTACGTCAGATCGCAGAACGCCTCGAGCAAGAACTACAAGGTTATGCAAATGAGTTCTGAACGCTTCTATACCAGGGGTAATCTAAAGACCATTCACAACTTTAATAAACTTTAACGTTTACGTCCTCCATACGGTGTTTTAAGTGCTTATCTATATCGTTTTCCTGTCCTTCTATTATCGTTCGGTGTCGCGATCGCTAATTGCTAATTACTTGGAATCGAGTGATAACACAGTATTTGCGAAATATCAACGGCGAGTGCATCTCCGAGCTTCACCAGGTGTAGACGATGGCTGCCCCGCAAGGCGAGACGTTGCTGTCGCGCTGCGAAGTTCCCATCATTGACTTGGCCCACATAGGTAAATATAATTCTACGAAATCATGCTCCAAAGGACACAAAGAACAAGTTCTTTAAACCTAACGGTCAATCCTAATTCTACGGTTTTAAAATTTTGGATATAAGCACAAAGGAGCGGAAAGTCGCTTACCTGCGGGCATCCCTAATTATGTTACCTACCTACCTATAAAAGTAGTAATAGTATAGTACAAGGCAACTTCGTTTGTCATCCTGTCAATCGACAGCTGTGCAACGACGGTTGTCGTTGAGATTAAATACAGTTTCACATCCTGCACCGATCTCGGCTAAAATTAACAATCACTTAAAATTCTTCTGGCCACAAACAGAAAATTTCTCTTTGCAAATACTACTACCGATCACGTAATATGTAGCCATCTAATTATCTTTTATATTTAAATAATGATAGTGGCCTTAATTTAAACTATTACAATATAAAGGCAACACTTACTTCATTTTGAAATCAATATCAACAGTTCTTATTAATGGTCATATTAAAAAAAATTCTCCACTGGATTAATAATGGCAAAATAGAAAGGATTTATTATTTGATGTACTGAGAGCTCTTGATACTTCTATTGTGTGAATTTATGTGAACATAGAGCACTTGCTTGTTTTAGCAAAGGTAATGCTACAATAATATGAACTATTTCACTAAAACTCGTGCAAGAAATTTATTTTTGCTTTTCCCCTACTACTATTTTCAGTTGTGTATTCTATGGCTAGTTTTCACGGATTTAGAATAGGCTGTAACTTATTTTTCATCTAGATAGATAGTATTGTTCCCGAGGAATGAAAAATATAACAAAATAGCTTGTCTTTCTGGCATAAATAAACTGTAACATAACCAGGAAAACATTAAATCAAATAAGTCCTGAAGTTTCTCAGTAGTATTTAATTCTGAGATTAGATTTTCTAATATCTTAATCAATTAAAACTGTTCTCGAGTTCTTAAAATTATTCCATTTACTTAATTCACTGTGACACAGTTACCCTCTAACTCATATTTTTACTCCGTTAAAATAAATTCACACATCCAAATCCACATGACGATGAAGCAAATGAAGCCACAGACATCTATTTTGATACATTGATTAATCGAATTCAAATATCTTTATTCAATATAGAAGTGTCCACACTTACTTATTGATTGTCAAAAAAAATAACCACCGGTTCGGAAAGTAAAACCACTGACTGGCCAGAGAAAAACCGGCGTAAGAAA
>DWHK01001504.1:0-11063 GCA_018247855.1 Graphium androcles
TTCCCTGGGTGCGCGTGGACGTAGAAGTGCAGCAAAAGCTGTACGAAGGATGTTATGGTCTACCACCTTGATGATTTTATATCATGGGGATAGTTTCGACTAATTAGCACAAATTATAAGGCGGTTAAACCCACAGGGCACAGATAGTACTATATGTTAACCAACTGTTCCGTGCTATTGTACTCGAGTGAATATTTTTTTATTTGCTTAAAATCCATTTTTGGTGAGCGGTGTACACGCCACGAAAGGAGTGACTGTACTAAATTTCAAGATTAGATAATAATTGTGGTTTGATATAAACGAATAATACAGCGGAGGATGTGAAATTCGTAATTCTTTTGTTTCATCTCAGGTGCCTCCAAATCTCATTGGCGGCGGCCCCTCAAAGGCCGGCGGCCACTCAAAGGGAGTGCGAATCAAAGCGCTGATGTAACGCGACCCCCATAGAAATCGGCGAGCACCACAAGGCACCGCCGGCATCGGGGGCAATCAGCGGACAATGAGTATTGAATTGCGGACATTCCGACGGGTAATTCGGAAGAATAAGCGGTGAGAGTTCAGATTTACAGGTTGACTTCGTAAATTTACCAACGAGATGTACTTGACTTATAGTGGTGGCTGCAATTTAACCTATTAAGTCTAAACTTAAAGAGGTAATGAATCATTTCATATATCATAACATTGAATAAAATCTTGTTTCATATTAAAATATTCATTATATTAAAATATGATAGTAACAGGTTTCCAAATATAAGTAATAATATCGTTCTAGATACTACATAGATATCTGCACATGCATTATACACAACATCCGACCACTTTTGTCTATAAATTACTATCATCTTCAAAGAAGAATAAATCTAAAAAGTATAGATGACAAACTGGAATTTGGCAATAACCAATAAGATAGTTCCTCTGTTAGGGGCTATAATTAAGATGATTCGTATTTTATTTAATTTATTTATTATTATTATTATTTCATATAGCTTTAGAATTATTGACCCATGCTAAACACTTCCAATTTACAGAGCATAACAACACAAACAGCTTTTGCTGCACGCACGTACAATTGAATTAACTAGATCCTACAAAATTTTTTCTGAGTTTCATCTTGTGAAACGTCACTTATATGTGACATACTCTCGTGACGTTGATGATGACGGGGGCGACATTACGCTGCGCGCAGTTTATCGCATGCCGAGCGGAGCTATAATAACGGCCGCTAAAAGAAACGACGATTGAATTTATCACCAGTGCAGGGCGCCGCGACGTCACCACCGAACGCGATCTTGATAAAGGGTTGCGCGCTATCGCTCACGAAGGAACGCCAACCGATCGCACCGATAGCGCTTGGCGCACGGAAATTTAAGAGTCGACCGATTTCAAGATAGCCTCCCGTCGCTCAAGCGTCATGCGATGCCGAAGTACCCAGATATGCGGTGAAATAATAACTACATTATTACGTGTTAAACTAATTGTTTAAAGTTGTAATCACATGCGACAGAAACGCCAAGTTTCTTTTTATATGTAGACAAAAGTTAGCAAGCGGCGGTTCACCTGATGTTAGGCGACAATATCGTCAATAGCAACTCACGACATACAGAAGTATTAGATGCGTTGCCAGCTATGTCGAGGAGCAGAAGGTGTCCTCCTGCAAGAAGGGGATGGAAACAAATTTAGGATTGGGAAAGGAAATGAGTGGGAAATGAAGGAAGTAGTGATAGCATTGGGCAACCGCACAAGGCTAACATACTTCATTTTACCCTAATTTTATGTGTGAAAACACTCAATTGGAGAATGTTGCGGCTTCGTTGCCGATCTTCAGAAAGATATTTATCTCACTGCTAGATGAAATACCAGAGTGCAAATGCTAGTAGGTATTTTTAATGCCTTTTATCTACTAGTGGTACATTTTTGCTGAAGCCTGCTGCATAGCCCTAACACAATAAAGAAAATTTTACTATTAAGCGAGCAATATTAAGAAATTACAAGAAAATAAAACATTGATAATTGTTTTTGACGTTAAACGACTTTCATTTCAGTAGTAGAGGGGTTAGTTTAAAAACAAGATGCAGATATGTTACAATAATATTGCTCTTAACTTTGGATATAGTACTTTTACATCATTATTTAGAAGAAAGAAGTTAGTTTTTGATGGTAATAGCAGCGTTAATAATATCGTTTATTTGTCTAAAAGATTACAGAGAAATGTACATAAAACAATGAAAAAACTTACTTATGAATTAAAAATACTAGACAAAATGGTCGAGTGTTTAGTATACTCGTAGCAACACCCGATGTGCCTATTCTACCCAAGCCAGACATTTCTTTTTAACATATAAACAAGATAAAACATAAACATTAAGACATGTCACTACATTTTTTTAATTCTACACTTTGTTGCTCGAATCTTAATCTCAGTACTGCGTAGATGCTTGTAGATGCAGATGCTAGTAACAAGTCTAAATTTAGTAACAACTCAGGGTACATTGATCAATTCATAAGAGAGGCCTCGTTTGATACATCTATATATACACTAGATATGTAATGCCAGTGCCCATTATAGGTTAAAAAGATTGATTATTCGCAGAGCCGTAGGGCCTCTTTCATTTTATTAAAAAAAAAACGCTGCCCTTACTATAAGCTCTATGGCTTGTGTTGCAAAGGCAACTTACATACATAAATTCCACACACAAACACGAAGGTAACGATAAAGATACGAAACAATTATCTGTAGCAAATAATTGTCCCGAGTGGGCATCGAATCCACGACCCGAATCCAACGTCATAGCAACTGCGCCAATCAGTCATATTTTAAACCTGTGGTTTGAGAGTTCTATTTAAAAGAACCTCAGTAACTTAAGGAAAGATACCGAACGAATATCATTCACATATCTATTTATAAACATACATATGCATATGTTTTATATATATGTATATATAGTTTTATACATGTATATATTTATATGTTTGAATGTGTACATTATTTTACTTTACTTTTGTATCTTTATGTCCATAATATCGCCTGTATATGTACATATGTATGTATATGTTTAATTAATGATATGTGTGAATGTGTATTTTTTAGTCAAGTGGTATGTATTTTATGGCATTCAAGACATTATCTCTACTTAGAGGGTAGACTGGGATAGAATACCTAAAGGAATTAAGTCCGCCCATTGCTATCTTACTTTAAGGTAAATGCTATAAAGAAAAAAGACGTTTTTGAACGCTACACTCAAATGTGATGTCGCCACACCATGTTTAATAAGTAGCGTTCAAAAAATGGCTTGCAAGAACTTGGATAATAGAGAGGGTGGTAATCAAAGTCAAAATCAAATATTTTTATTCAATATTGAAGTGATTACACTTGCTTATTTATTGTCAAGAACAGCACCACCGGTTCGTGAAGAAAGCCGCTGACCTGAGAAGAACCGGCGTAAGAAACTCAGGAGGACAATTTTTTTTTCTATAATCTTTTTAAATTTATATGCAGTACATAAATTAATGTCACTTGGAAAAGCCTGGAGTGAGCAGATCATTACCAGGGTGTGTTATCAATTAGATAATAATTAATATTGTAATAACGTGTGAGATCGATCCAAGTACAGAAGCACAGACAGAATGTAGATTCTGGCAGCGTATGGTAATGTTTAGTCTCAACAGTAGTTAAAATTGTTGCTGCAATGGAGGAACCAGCTCATCGACATCCTCTAGAATATATCATGTTAAACCATACAGTTAGAGGATCTACAGCTAGAGTACAGGACCACAGATGAGACCAAATTACAAGTGAGCTTGATTACCAAGACAAAGTTCATTCAAATAAAAAACGTAATTAAATGTTAACTAAGTATATATTTGTTTAATTATAAATATTAAATTCTCTATGACATATTCAATCTTTGTACATGTTTATCATCAGCATTTGACGTTTGATGAACCTACTCTAGTGCTTTTGCATTCCCCATACATCCTACCCGATTTTCCTAAAGCTTTAGGTACTTAATTATGAGGGTCATTGCTCTACCGACGACGAAGAATAAGCCGAGAAGCTTACAAACGCCTACGAAAACCGGTAACCAACAATTACCAAAACAACTAACAACATGTTTCGCAACAAAAGACCGCAAACAAAACAAAAGTGACAAAGGTAAGGAAATCGCCGTTTCCAAGTCGCACAATGGGAACAACGGCTTTGGAACGGATAAAAAACGGATGTGTCAATAATTAACCGTGTGCGCCGACGGCCATCGATTGCTGGCCTGTTTATTAAATAGAATGAAAAAATAAATGGAATAAAAAACGTTCCTTTTTCGAACGCATTGTGACCCGGGACAAAAGGGAGCCAGCTATTTGCACCGGGGCGAAAAATATTACACCCCCGGGCGTGTACGGGAGAGCGGACCGCCTAATTCCCGTATTCCAGTGCCTACGGCGTAGAGCCCCATCGAAATTTGAATTGCATAAGCCGCGATTTGCAATTGTATTGTGCGCGCACAATGCTCGCATGTTACGAGGACGCCCCAGTAAAGTAAGTAAGTAAATCGATTAAGCAATAAATTATTTCTTTCGATTGAAAATAAAAAATAGTAAAAAAATCAATCAGGAAATTGAATAAAGGTTTATTTATTTAAATTTCTTATATTTCACATTAAACCAAAAGCAGAAATAAGAAATGCTTACGGTTTGGCTACCGTTTTCAATAAAATAAGGTTCATTGCAATATAATGCTGAATTCAACATCTAAAACATGTCTATACATGACCCGCAAATTAGTTTTGTCTGCTGATATTGACATATTTGTAAATAGAACGGTTCACACAAATAATTCTCAACAGAAAGATTGAAAAATATACGCCTATAATTCTTGTTATGATATTAGATACAGCGGACGTTTTATAGTTCTTTATATGTATCTTTTTTATTAAACTTTGTTCAATGTATACAACTCTGTACATATTATAAGAGACGCAAAACAAAAAACTTTTCACAATGTTTGGAACATACTTTCCTATGAAAACGAGAGCGTAAAAGAGTGCACCCACGCACCATCGCTTGAACAAATATATACGTGGTATCGTCATTCAACAATCGGTGCACTAGCGCGGTGAAACCTTGATGTAGTGCTCAGAGTGTAAAAGGGGGCATCCATGTACCATCGCGTACACAAACACATGCGTCACATCATTCAACAATCGGTGGTACAATCGCGTTGAATGCTACATAGCGTACGCAATCCGAGCCCCCGCGGGAGGAATCTGGGAAACTCATCTCGCTAATCCACCGGGGGTGCTGTGAATAGTAAAAGTGACGGCTCTATTCATCGCCACCCCTTAGGGTGGGCTAGGGGTGGTACAGGGGGGTAGTCGGGGCAGGAGAGCGCTAAAATTTAATAAAGCCCCGTCGGGAATATGGACAGCCCTCGCGATTAATTACGCACAAGTGGCCGGCGATGATGCCTGGCGTGCGGCGTAAATAAGCCGCTCGCTACGCGCATCCATAATTCATGAATGGGCCCGGCTTTCCGCTGGATTTGAACCGCGCGCGTACATTAGCTGGCCGAGGTGAGCACTTGACTACGACCTACGGATTTTGAGTCGGTGGTCGTGCGTAAAACTTTGCCGATGTAGTGGCGATTTTTATTATTGCAGAATTATATGACCGCCGGTCCATTCGGTAGTAAGGACTACGCCGTGATCCTACCAAAAAAGTGCTTTTTTAAGTCAAATGTAAAAATTACAGAGCTACGCCTATAAAGAGCATATATTCACTGAGACACGTGTAAGCCACGAAAGGTTTGAGGTGGTAGAGCATAACATCCTTCATACCCTTCCTACCCTCTTCTTTTCTCACTCCTTTCCCATACTATATGATATAATCCCTACTTGTCCCCTGTTTTGTCCAATTTCTAAGGCGAGCAACGTACACGCAACTCTTGGGATGTTGTGTGTGTCCATGGGCGACGGGATCACTTAACATTAGGTGATCCGTCTGCATGCTTGTCAACCTTTCTCTATAAACAATAAGTAAACTCTCATGTTCAATTTTCAGTATGTACGTGAATGCCCACTGTAGGTACACATGACATGCGTTCTTATGTGCATGTGTAACGAAGCAACAAAATATACTTACTATCTTGCTTACTTACTTAGTTATCACAAAGGTTTAAATAGCATTTTATACCTTTGTGATTTATATATTTAATATATATTAAAATATGAATTCAACTACAATTCGCGCAATGAAATAACCAACGTGCGAACATTTTGCCTCATCTTCAATTTTTAAAACAAAACATTTGTTTTAACCCGCAAGACAGGACACACAACCCATAAAAATATTAAGATAGTTCTTCTACGGACTACAATAATGTAATGTAAATATTTTACGTTTTTGGTTTAAAATATAAAACGGACTTCAATTAACTTTTTAAAGGTTTATAAAAAAATTCAGACTTTCGATCCATATATGTATTTGTTTCCACAGCACCTAATAGACACAGGTTTCACAGAAACAAATCGCACTTGAATCAACAGAGAACTAATAGATACTAGATTTTCATTTCCTATCAGAGTTAATACAACTTTTAACGAGCCCGTAAAATATTTTAGGAAAACTGCTCCCTTCATTATTTCTACTTCGAAATAAATAAAAATAATATATGTATAAACTCGCCGAACTTTGTCAAAGAACATATTATATCGGATATAATAATTTCGCTAACTTAACCAACGTCCATAGGCAATACTATGAGTTGCAGCAAGACGTAACATTACGGCATACACCACCGGATTTATCTTTATACCTTAATGTAGAATATTTCTTTTCAGTTACGATTGATCTCACGTTTTGACTTAAATGATCAAGAAGATCGACAGAATCTTCGAAATTAATACATAACAAATTTTCGATTGTACGAATACTTCGAGTAGAGATGGATTACGGCAGAATAACGCGTCTAAAACAATAGTTTCCTACTCTATACCTTCGAGAAGCAATGTATTCCAATCAGAGTTCCGGTTACCGCTTTGCAACACAAACTCAACATATCTACGAGCATATGTAGTAGTGTGTAGCATCTCGGCGTATTCAGATTTAGGTCGCCGCTTAGAAACGGCTACGGGCAGGAGTGACCTTATGCTACAGCAGCAATCCGGCATTGTTATCGAAAGATTCGAGATATTGGAGGCCGAAAAATCCATTGGCCGCATGCGGGATTAACTATTGTTAGCGGAGTGATCCTTGAACGGTATGTCTAGTGGTCGGGTAACAAGGGAGGTAAGGCAGAGGGCACAGCCATCGGTGAAAGTGCCCCCTAATTGCCACTAGACGGCCAATTACGGCTTGCTGCGAGCGCGACCGGGGCTCGGCCTTAGTGAGATTTAAACAACACTGCTTGCAACGTCGAGTTGTGATTATCAGTTACCTAGCCTAAAAGAAGATTAAGTATAGCATGTTTTCGCAAGAACAAAACTTTATCATATGGGTATGTAGGATTATGGACGAAGGAACCAAACTTAAGGTTGATCGGTCCCATTATGATAGGTTAAAGTAATGGAAACAGCAAAGAAAGCTTTCTTCCAGAACAAAATAAAGGCCAGTTAAAATGGAAAAGATTATATGTTCGTATACGTATATTTTGTATGTACATATGTTACCGATATCTGTGGAATGGACCGATTTGCATTCTCATGTTTGCGAGTGTATAGTCCTGAAGTACTTCTAATTTCACCAAATCAGAATCTGATAGTGAAGTCATAGGTAAAGCATAATGCTTGTTTTATGAATTTTTAAGATTTATTCCGCATTATCGTCTGAGGGTAATCTTTAAATGGTGATGAGTGGATGAGGAAAACCAGTGCTCTAGCGATTAGAGGGTAGAATTCATTTTTAGCAATCGCTTTAACGCTTGTAATAACGAACACCCGCTCCCGCTCCCGCCTCTGCTTCCGTTTCTGCTTATCACACAGCCCTCAGGCGCCAAAGTGTGACGCGGGCACGCCGGCGACGAACTGAGAGCGGGCGAATGTGAAACACTCGAAACACTTGAGCCGAGCGCGGATCACGGCGTATCGCCGGCGTACATACCCAATGCACACACAGAACACGATACCTGTGTGTGTGTTTGCATGTATGTACGGGTATCTTTTGTTGTGCGTAACCATTAGACATCGCAGCACGATACATGTGTCTGTGTGGGGATGCGAGTGTGTGTGAGCGCGTCTTTTGTTGTGCGTAACCTTTAGATATTTTCAGTGCCTAGGCTAACTAGCGCTGCGCCCGCCTTTCACGGGGCTTGTTATTTGTTTCGCATGTGTATAGGCGGCTTGTGTATGCTGCTTGTTAAGTCGAGTGCCTCGATCAATTTTTTTTTCGTTCAGCCTCTTTTCTTATTTATTTTCCGCTTGACATTGAAGAAGAGCTTGTTAGGTATTAGATATATATTTTACATCAAGATTTAGCACGGAGTATCAGATTTTATAAACATTTTTATTTAAACCTAGCTGTTGCCTTGGGCATTACCCGCTTTTATTATTGTTTTAATCCTAGTTGACAATTTATTGGATTTAATGTTTTTTTGCACGGTACCCTAATTATTTTTCTTATATAATAGGATAAATTACTCCTTATAACATCAGCTATCTGACAATCGAGGTCCCAGCCGTTCAATTTCAGTTCGGTTCAGCCGTTTGATAGAGAGCTGACCCAAACAGACAAAAATGTTTTTTAAAATGTTCTTTATTAATTAATATCGTATTTCTTTCATATGCATTTAGTAAAATGCTTACATTTTGACATTACAAACATACACTTAAATTTTATTTATATGTACAGATGTTTAGATTGATAAGTAAGTAATGACTGAAGACATATTACATATAAAGGTCACATCACATAAACAAATTTCACGTCTAAACGTACATCAATCGCACATATGTTTAATCTTAATGTTTGTTCTATGAATTGAAAAAAAGCAAATTCCTATATTCTGTATTCAAGTCTTAACAGCTAATCATTTCGAAATTTTGCACAATATCATGGTCACGGAATGGTTTATCTAGGACCCTTACATAAGAAAAAAATCCTAAGGGAAGGATCAATAATAACTAGATAGTTCTATAGCATTACAACGACCTTAAGATATAAATAAATTGCAGCATATCTGAAATGAAAAACGAAAGAGATCTAGAGAAAAGAGGACGGATCCCAATATTCCGAAAAAAAAAAATTGTGAAAATACGAGCAAAGCCTCGGGCAGAAGCTAGTTATATTGTTAACCCTTTAAGGTCAATTGTTTAAGCACAGCTTATGCTGCTATGATACGCGACTATTTTCCATCATAAATACATACACAGTTTTACAAGAATTGAGTCATGCATATTTTATTTTATGCTGACTTTGGTGAAGGGCGTTAGTACTTCCCTGGGCGAGAGGCCGTAGATCAGCAAGAGCTGTATGAAAGATGTGTTTTGATATTGAGGACTTTGATATTCATCTTATATGACACATTAACACATTTAAATGTACCCTTAAAGCGTAGCCTGGGTGCGTTATGTCTCTTCAGACCGCACTGTCATTTGATTATTGCTCGACCCCTAAGGACCGTTGCACTCTATGTTTACATTAAGTTTAGAGGTAAGAAACCTATTTAGGATTCGGTTTCGACTCTTTTTTTGTAGAAATAGGTTGGCAAGCAAGCAGATGGTTTACCTGATGTTAAGTGGTCCCGTTGCCCATGTGCACACACAACATCCGAAGAGTTGCTTGTGCGTTGCCAGCCTTGGAAGAGCTAGAGTTTAGTATATGTCGCAACTATCTTATTCCAGTTATTTTTTCCTTTTCTTTAACGCTGCTAACTATAAGCTCTATGGCTTGTGCTGCAAGGGTAATTTACAAACATAAATTCCACAAAAACAAGCACCTAATCCGAAACAATAATCCGAACCCACGACTCGCTACGCCGATGGCAAGGACTCGGCAAATATGCCAACTGGTCCTCGTAGTTAGCGTAGTTGCTAAGCCGTTGGTTTTCGTGTCATAGGTCGTGTATTCCCACCCGGAACAATTATTTGTATGGCCTACAAATAATTGTTTCGTATCTGGGTGTTTGTGTGTGTGTGGAATTTATGTGTAAATCGCCCTTGCAATACAAACCATGGCGGTTATATTTAGGGCAGCGTTTTTCCAAAAAACAATAATGTTATTATTAATAGCATTTCTAACTAAATTAAAGTGACCCTAAATACCTAATAATGAACTTGAGACTGCGAACTTCAGCCGCATGAGCCAGGCAACGGGTGGCAAATATATGAGGCATCAATAATTGAATTCCTAAGGGATCGTTCCAGCTTCGGCTCCATTAATTGCGGGAATTACTTCATCCCCTCGCAGTTTAAAGGCGATCGGACGGAGGGATGAGCAGATATCTATATCACGATACTTGGCTATGTAACTTGAGATCTGTTTCAGGGGTTTTGCAAATGTTTAAAGAAAATGTTAACAAAGATTGCAATTATCTATTGATACGTCAGTCATTTACCATTTTAGAAAACTCTAAAGTTTTATGTATTTAACTAAAAGCAATATTATTTGATGTCTCAGTGCTTGACAGGTGTAAAAAATATTTCCAGGCAGCATTTTTGAAAGTTTTAATTTGACTTGGTCGTATTTAGAACGTAAAATTTTTATTTATAATTTTTTACGAAATTTTGGATTGTGTCATTGGAACCTTTTGTTTTTGGAATTGGAACCAGCAGAATACATGTGATCTTTATGCATATATATAAAATCTTTATATATGTGCATACATGAAGCGAACTCTTTGTATACTTTGATATTTTAAAGATATAGACATTGGAGTGTGAGATTTGAGATTGATAAGATTTTTTGTGAAGGAGAAATGCACAATGCAAATAAATCCTTCAAATATAATAAAATTAAACATTTTGACTAACCCTCGACACAAAAAATAAATGTAAAAAGTATAAATAAAAAATCAGTGACCGATTTTCATCAAACAGGTAAGAACACTCGCGACTAATTCACCTTTCGTACAAAAA
>DWHK01001505.1:0-11061 GCA_018247855.1 Graphium androcles
GATGTTGTGTATGTCCATGGGCGACGGGATCACTTAACATCAGGTGAACCGTCTGCTCGCTTGCCAACCATTCCTATTAAAAAAAAAATGTCTGTCTGCCTGAGTGTATGTTTGTGCGTGTATCACGCAAAACCTATTGCGCAAAATTGGATACGGTTTTCGCACTCGGATTGGCGTAGGTCTAACCAAAAATCTGTTATGTCTCATTTCGATATACTGATTGAAAGCCGTGAAAATAAAAAAAAAACTGGCTTGTAGGCAAAGGTATCTTAGGAAATCTATTTAACCGTTTAAAAAATAAATCTCTTAAAATTGTGAGTAAAACCGCAGGCAAAAGCTATTTATCTATAAGTAATAACCGCGATTTCATTAGGCCGCAAGAATTTTTAGATTCCACATCCATCCTTAAAGTCCATTCTAAATATTAGTGCAAGATTTTTTAATTGGATGATATGTAACGGGAATCAGCTCCTACATTCTTATTTTACCATTTAAATATATTAGTATACAAATAACTTTAGTATTTAGTTTGGCGTAAAATATAAGCAGACCGTATCATTGTCGCGAGCAAGCAGGAAACATTACAACTTAGTTTACATCGCTTCGAGCGCATTCATAAGTAAGCAAGCAAAAAGCGCTGAACACAAAGAGCGCCATGCTTTTCTCCCTCCGAGATCTGACCACACCCCTGAGCGGTAACAAAAATGAAGGATGCAGGGTGTTCTGTTACCCCATTGTGCTTTGTATGTTATTGTGTATGTGTTTTTAAAACGCAATTCGCAATAACCAAAGAGCCCGTGGTGTTCTTTTATGGAATAATAAAAGCAAATGCCATGTCGAAGATGCGTCCACTTACCTATTTTTTTTAGTTTGAAATAATAATTTATTTACATGACACAACTACAAGTAATTGACACAAATATTTCTTTGTTTCCGATTGGATATGCTTAAAATTAATTAAAAAAAATATTCTGTTTCCACATAACAATAAATTTTTATTGCGGGTTGTAAAAATATCAATAAAAAAAGTTTCCGGACTGGAACATGACGATGAAATCGTTATACGCCCGTACCGGTTACCTTCACTGGCAACTTATAAAGTTAACATTTGCATTGTGCAATAAAATAAAATAAAAAAAATAAAACGCCGACAATTACGCGTCGCGTTCGCGCCAATATTTGACAGGAGTCACGTGGGTTACTTTCATCTGTTCCAATCGGGTGTATAGAGTTTCACGTAATGATCGGCCATTATACGAAATGCCATACCATGAAATTAAGATGTTGTTGAAAAAAGGAACGATAAAATGGCGTAGATCGATGGAGGTCGTGGCGTGGCACGCGTCAAAAATTGGATACTTAAATTGGTGGCCGAGTTTCAGAACTTTTTTTTTGTTGTACATTTGTTAGTAACGCTAAACACGGGTATTGACATTGCATAACTTGTTGTTATGTATATTATTTAATACGAAATAAGCTAGTGAGTCACAATACGCTGTTTGCTTTTTTAAATATTTTTTTTATATTTCTTTTGTTTTTAAAAGTATACAAACAAGCGGATAGTTTTTTTTATGCTTACCTTTTGCGTAAAGCGGTATTACTAACTTTCGTAGGCTGATAAATGCAAGACTGTTTGTAAGGTGTTTTGGAAAGTATCTTGGAAAATACTTTTAAAATTATGTAGCTATGTATACTATTTTTAATTTTGTCTTTGTCTTAGATTCGTCGGAGACAGATCCTGAGTGTAAATTATAATAAATTTTGACTTTTATCAGCCAGAAAGAAGATTATTTAACTCTCACTATGAACATCTTCTTTCTTCTTACTTCTTCTATAGTTTTCTTACTAATATTATTTCAAAAATCTTTTGCACTGCTAAGTAAAATGGACATTCGGGACGAGCATCCAAACAAATAGAAATACGTCTGTTTTTATAAACGGACACTCCATATACATTTAATAATGATGGTGATACCATGACGGGAATAGATTCGTATAATAAAAGAATTTATGAAATTTAATACTAGTTCGCTGTATCCGACGACTTGCTCAAACCTTATTTTAAATCAAAGATTATTTGCAGATTGGTCATCTAGCATAAGAAATAAACTACTTTTATCCTTCTCAAGATATACGAAAATGGGATAGCTTTATGCGTTTAATTGGTTTTTGTCTAAGAACACTCGCTGAAACAAGCTATTTCAATTAAAATTTTATCCACCCAAATTAGTTGAGCTTATGGAATGATAGGTGGTAATTGGTGATTAGTAGCACAGGTGTTCCTGTTAATTATGATTATTAAAATTCTTACTATCGTTATTGTCCAGATATTTAGCTTGTTCTTCTCAAGACAGTTTATCAAGCTGTTTCAACCAGTTAATAATTAAAAATTACTTCGGATTACTCCATTTTGTAATCCGAAGTAGTTTTCCCATATATTGTTCGCTTTATTAAATACCATTTCGAATGCATTTAGACAGCCGATAATTTTGAACGTGTGCCGACGCGGGGTCCTAGTGCCCTGCTGGGTCGGTTATTGGTAAATTACGGCAATTTGCAGTCTCCCCACCAGCGTCAGATTCGCACTAATTGTAATACGCCCCATTGTGAGATTTGCTGTTTCCTAACTTTCCCTTTGTTAATGTTTTAGTTCGATTACAGTCTACCTGCACGGTATCAGTCGTCTCTGACAGGTTTTTGTCTAGCGAGGTAGAGCTAGAGAAAGTAACAGTTAAGAGCAACTTAGTCATAGAAGAGCATGATAAAATGTTTTTTATAGTTTTATATTTAATCGAATTGGTAAGATAACCGAAAAGTTTTTGGATATTAAAGATTTCCATAACACGTATGTATATATCCCGAAGATGTTACGAGATCTTACAATTAATTAACTTGGTGTATTGCAGTGTGATGAAACTACAAGGAAGTCCAGAAGCTCCTTTAATGTATAAAGAAATCGTCTACGAGGTTTGGTACCCACGGTCACTGGGACAAGGCATTAGTTACTATCGAAAATTATTTCTCAGTTACCAACTGTGAAGACTTCAGTCTTTAAGTGTAATAAAAGCGTACCTTTCTGTATTTTTACGTAGAAGAAACACAGCTAGGATTCCCACCCCAAGTCCTATTTTCTTATCCATATTATAAAGCAGGCATCGCTCTTGATTACAAGAGCGTTGCCTGAACTCATGGCCATGGGGAGCGGCGAGGAGTTATTAAATAAGCCTCCCCCCATAAAAATAAAGTTTACCACTACTTTCAGGGTCTTATCCTTATACCGCACTTGCACTCATCAATCTTTTGAGCTTAATCTTCGCCGCTCGCCAATAATTTTGCGAGAACATTCCACTTTAACAATTCACGACTCGGTTTACGGCCGAGAAGGATTATTCGGCGCTGCTTTGTGAATTCACGAGCTATGGCGGAGTTGCCATCAATAACAAGCACCGCTAGCGACACATAATTTTAGGGCACGGCCACCACAGAGTATAAAATTTATTGTCGCGTAAATAACAAGCGGAGCAAGCGTAAAGGCTGACCGAGCCAGCGGATTGGTCCGGAGTTGAATTCGCTGGTGCTGTTGTCTCGTTATAGTTTGGTTGTTTTCGTTGTATATTCTGTGTTCTAGAATGTTTATCATTTTGAAATTTGGCGGCATATTTTTGCACTTTAATTTTTTTTTAAATATAAAAACATTTTCTTTATTTTAAGAACTAAGTCTTTTGTTACAAGGGCATTTTGACACACACCCAGATCCAAAACAAGTATTTGTAGGTCGTACAAATATTTGCTCCGGGTGGGAATCGAAGCCACGACCTGCGACGCCGCAGCCAATGTCTTAGCAACTGTGCCAATCGGTCATCTCAAAATGACAAAACACTTATCTTAATAATAAGAGATAGGCCTAGTTTCGTTCGTGTTGTAAGGAATCGGGTCCGTAAGAAACTTTTGTACAAGTTTGTTTGTTTGACGGTGGATGAAAGAATATAAGAAAATAAAATAATCGAGTTTGCTTAGGTTGTAGTTTACGAAGAAGTTTATAGCTTATAAAATATTCTTGGTTTCCTACAAAGAAGGTCACCTTTAGCTATGGCTTGCCTTAAAGTTTCTATACAAAATGCAAAAATTCTAAATTCAAAATATCTTTATTCACATAGACGCTTCCGCGTCCTTATGAAACGTTAAATTGTACATTGCAATAGTATATATGTTCGTGAAGCTGCCGCCAGCTCGGAAGGCAGCTTCTGCTGAGAAGAGCGGACGAGAAACTCAGCAGTTGCTCTTTTAAAAATAATATTGGTTTGAATAATCATATTTCAAAATAAGTCTGCTATCTAATGACGAATAATAACTTAATGATTTAAAATTACAATTTAAATCTTAACCATAAGAATCACATATAGGTAAAACCTGTTACTGAAATAATTCATAAATCTTTAGACGGAGCAACTTTACAAAATTGAATTCAAAATAAAACACGTATTATTGGAGAATGTGATTAAAAATATACGATTTATTGACCCCTTTTCTTTGACGCCACATGATTTCCTTGACATATTTTATGTGAACTACCGACAGAATTCTAATAGTTAACCCATTACACATCCGGGTGATATTTCTATGAACATTAGTGAAAAACAATTAATGTATATGTGAAGAATGATTATTTATGTTAATTACCATTGAATTTAAGGGTTTAAACATTTATAACATAAACTCCAATAAATGAAATTAATGTATCTCAAAATACAGATTTCTAAAGTAGACTATGAAATAGTACCAACGATTTTATAAAAGTTAGGTATTAATACATGAGTTTCAATATCAAATTCCAAGGACGTACGAAGACTGCCAATAAAAACAAAGTATTTTTTAAATAATAATTATTTATATAGATAAAGTTACAGTTATAATGACATCTATATAAATTTAAAATAAAATAATAATTTTTTTAGCATAATGACAGAACACTGGCGATTCGAAATGATTTGGTTTTTTAATTAAGTATTTTATTTAAACGGATTGTATGAATTTAGTTAGTGGTGATTAATTGCAGGTAACAAGTCTTGAACATTTGTCAATACAGGATGTAAATTTCGTTTGTATCCGTTAAGCAACTGAAGCGTGATGGATTAAGAAATGCGAATGAACCAGTTTTCTGATTCACATAGATAGTAAAAAATTGCTTTGTTAGTTGCTATTTTCGGCTGATACCCCAGTAAATTATTTAATAATATAACATTTATACACCAAATCGGTTTCGACCGCCATTCAATTTAATTCTTGGCTCTATAGATAAAAAAATTTCATTTTTAAAAATTTCTTTATTGTATACAAAATTAATTTATATAATCCAACTGGTTAAAACAGACAATGGCGTATTCGAACAAAGAAATGAAAAAACACTTTGGCTTATATTAGTATATTTTACCTTTTCAAATAAGCGATCAAAATATTAAATTAATAAACTAGTAGTTCATCGCGAACTTAGATTGGCGATTTTATTTTTTTCTAAATTCTGAACCGATTTTGATGCGTAATGAACTTAAAAATTGTACTATTATTAGCTATATATGTACATTCCAAATTTTATTTTATTTGGAGCACTGGTTTGTTACTGCGGAACATACATACATATACTGTATATATATACGTAATATGTATATATGACCGAATTCTAATTGTACGCCTTACTGGCTCGACTCGCTCAGTCAAAAAATCTTGAAACGATTATTATATATTAACGTATACATCCTGTTTAATTATATATTTGTTATTAAGTACCGCTGTATTTAACTAAATAATTCATTGGTATTCAACAAACGGAATCAATGGCCTACTTACCTCATTACCTTACAAAGGTCACCACAATTAAAAAAAAATAAGTTTTATTCCAAAATGTGTTGCACAAAATAGATAACAATTTAATTAGTGTATTTGTATGCTTTTCGCTTATCAGCAAGTGACAAGCGTAATAACGTTTGTACTCAATAAAAACAAAAGATAAGTTTTTTTATGCAATGTAAAGGGTTTCTGAAGTATAAATAATATACTCTCTTTTATTTCGATATGTTTTTATGTATGCAATTGAATAAAAAAGAGCAGAATCATAATTGATGCCCGATATGTTTTTATGTATGCAATTGAATAAAAAAAGCAGAATCATAATTGATGCCAGAAAAGGTATTGGGAGATATTAAAATAATATAAAGTTTCATGTTATCAGAATAAAACGTATTAGTTTTAATTTTTGTTACAACATTATAAGTTTGTTTCTTTATTGGAACTTGTTATTTATTACCTATAAATAGTAGTTCGCTGCGAACTTAGACTTCGCGATTAATTTATTTGCTGATTTTATAAACTGTTAAACCGATTTTGATCCCCAATGAACTTAAGAATTGTACTAATATTACCTACATATATTCCAAATTTCATTTAAATCGAAGCTTTGGTTCGAGAATTATCGCGGAACACACATACATACATTCACCCGCTTGGTCAAATACTTCAGTTGTTCAATGTTCACTCGCTTCGTCAAATACTTCATTTGTTCAATGTTCACTCGCTTCGTCAAATACTTCATTTGCTCAATGTTCAACTCAGTAGTCGTCATTACATAAATTGAATAAGTTGCGATTGATGTATTTTACAAATAAGTATAAAGAGCGAAAGAGAAATTACCACACGAAATTGTTAATTTAGAAAAATTTAAAAACTTAACGAAGGTTACGTTGGCTCGATTTCCATGAGATTTTAATAGCGTAAGATGACTTACGTAATTTATGTTGGGGCTCAATAATTTTGCTTCCTCATCGAGGAAGTACAAGTTCTTACATTTGGATAATATATTGAATGAGACTTCGACAAGATCGTGTTTGCAAGCGTGCTGTAGCCGTTAAAAAGTGGGACGATAATCTGTTATAAATCAAACAAAGAGTTTGATAAATTACGGTCATGGCATCGTTTTGTGTACTGAACACAGACGATATCTTAAAAATAGTACATTTTGGTAAAATATATGAATTTAGAAACATGACATAGATTCATGAATTGGCGTTTTTTAGAGCGGTTCAATGTTTTTATAAATTCTATTCCTTGGGGTGTCAGGTCGAGTAGACCAAACTGACTCCCTAATTTGATTTAATTTTCTTAGCAGTCTTCGTCTTCAGGAGTTTTCTTTTTGTAAAGTACTGTAAGCGTGTTTTGCAGGAACACTGGTACGCAATCACTATTATACTGTCCTTTTCGTATATTTTCCACTGGAAAAGTAGTTATTGAGATAAGTATTAGAATAAAAAAGTGAATTATGTAGTGTATGACGTGTATGTATATTATTAATCCATAAACATATTTTAGTATATGTCTTAGTATATCACACATATATAAGTAAATGTTTGTGTTGTGATAGGTTTTATTTTTATGTCTATGCAAACCTTGTGATTCCATGAAAATACTCATTAATATTTTTGAAGTGCAAATCGTCTGTGTACTTGTAGATGAGAAGCATCGTAGAGTGATAAATAAATTTGCAGTTTAAGCGAAGGTTGATAGATCCGCGAATAATATAAAACAATTTATTTTGCTATTTTAAAAACTGTTCAATGTGACGGGTACAAATTACCAAGTTGTGTGTGCGGTGATGTCAAGAACATGCTTATAAGTATTAAGTTACATTAAAATTCATTCAGAAATACGTAACCTTATTTTGTAAGATGATATGAAGTGTAGGTCAAGCCCAGTCTTACAAGCTGCGTGACTGGGCTATAGCAGTAGCAAACAGGGAAATTATTAAGGGAAATCGTAATTATTAAATAAATCTAAAACTTGAATCCATTTTTCTATATAAAACTAATACTGTTTTATGTAATTTTTGAAATAAAAAATATTATTATATTTTAACATTTTTGTATTATTTATGTTACGAAATCAAATTGCAAGATTTAACAGTATTATTGTAACCAAACAAGGTCAGAATATTTTTTAAAAGCTCTAAATCTTTTATCGAGGCAGCATGACAATATCTACGATGGCCTTCTATCCAGCGACACTATATTATTTGTGAATAGCTGAGTTTTTCATTGTCCAAGCTTCCTTTTTAATTCTCTATTTAAGACCTCAGTCACTATGCGAGTCAAGGCGAATTTAAATTTGTACTTATATTGTTTTAATGTCGATTCAGGCCTTGTGCTTGTGTTTGTAATCACTTGCCAACAGTTAACCTTACGACAATCTGCGTTTTATGAATAACACATGCACATACATAGTTATTCTAACAACAATACGATAAATATGACTGTCGTGTGGCAGAAATAGTCATATGTGACTATTCCCAATAACAATTGCGGTTTTTCAATGACTTTGGTATCATTGAATCTCTATTGTCACACACGCGTTGATGTCTAATGTATGAAAATAGGTCAAGTTGGGAATATCCAGTATAAGAAGCCAAATAGTTGGGAATATCTAATAAGCCATATAAAAAATGTTACGATTCAATGAAATATCGCATTATGTAACGGGGAGTAAAGTATATTTATATTATGACATTTGAGAAACATTATTGCGGAAGGCGGAAGTTTACAGGCGTTGCCGGCTCGGGCATGTGGGAACGGGTATGGTAATACGCGTAGCCCGAGGCTGGCTTCCCGCTGCTCGTGTGACGTGTGACCAGCCAGTCCATTCATGGCGCGTATGTATAGACTTGCCCCGATAACCAGTCGTGTGTCATGTATTTATAGTGCGTTTTAATTATATGCCTAGACAAAACCTTCAACTGTATCCTTGTAAAGTGTCTACGCGGGTTAAATCTTAAACTTAATCTTTTAAATATAGTGAAACGGGTTATATTAGTATGGTTAACTATTTTAAGCTGTCATGGATTTATTTTTTCTCTCACATATATTTTAATATGTACTGTAAAGTTACGACGATATTTTAATCGAATCCTGTTTGATCACTTTTTATCGTCTTGTACAATGATAATGCATTGGGGCATTATTAAAAGAAATATTGTGAAATGTCTGCGTAAGGCTGTCCTAGGTCTTAAATTGTTTACCAACCTGATTTTAATCGCTGAAAGAAAACGTTCGTTATTTTTACAGTCGCAGTCTGACGGTCGATATTTGACCTTCGGCCACTTTCGATATTTACTGTCAATTTTATAATTGTGTGTAACCGGTGCAAAATTGACTTGGAACATGTCGTGTAACACTTTAAACGCTTCTAAACTTAAGTTGTCACGTAACAGCGTCGTTTTTGTTGGCTATTAACGTGTTTCATAACTGTACTTATTTGGCCTTCTCTATGTAGGCGACAACGACCCTTCAAAGTTGTTTATATGAAAAGTAAATTTTCGACGTTGTGCCTAAGATGCTAAACATTTTTGTTGTCAGCAAATTGGAGTCACATCTTCGTATATTTATTTCTTTATGTCTATTATTGAACATTCTTGATGAGAGTGTTTGCCAGTTTATTAATAAGACGTTTTTAACAATAAAACGTCATATATAATTAACAACATCTGATTTCCTTTTCTCACATATATGAAGAACTATGTACATAGAAAGGAATTTATAAAGGTATATTTATTTTGTCATATATAGCAATAGTAAAATTAATTTCAAAACAGATAAAATACTAAATTTAATTATTTTTCAGTCTTTGCAAATTTGACTTTAATTATCATTTTAAATCCGATATCTATAATGTACATCTCGGGTTACCTCACCTAGGCACGTCCACAAAAACATAATCATTAAATAAAGATGTATTACAAAAAGCCAAGGTTGGGGACGATATCGCATTTGCGATCAAATCGTATTACGATCTTTTCTTATATGTGTGTATCCGTCATAGCATTATGATTGTTCAATGCACACACGTAATTAAAGTTGCTTAAAATTTTTACTGTGATGAATAGACACGCTTTTTGCGCTGTCAATATTTCTTTCAAAATTGACAAACCAACCTTAGACAATAAGCTTGACATCGCGTGTGCCAGTGACCGAAGTAAGCTCAATGTTTTGCTATATTCTAAAAGTAACATAACTATATTAAACAAAATGTTAAATAAAAACTGAATGTGCTGCCTAATATGTATATATTTACATAAAATAAAATAAAATCCTTCTGACCGGATTTCGGCCACGGTACTCAAAGCACGACCAACTTCACAAAGGTATGCGCAGGCAAAGGTGCACACACACGCGCAGGATCGATTTTTTAGATGTCCATCCGACGAAGAATCTATTCAGAAGGCCATCGCATGAAAACACTATATGTGTATCTTACAAGTAATACATATTATATAAAATTAGATTATTTAGGGCGATTGCCAAGTCAATTTATTTATTTAAAACATGAAAGATTATTAATACTGATATGGTCACTATAAGATGTTTTTAGGTTAGCTAATTACGTAATAACTTAAGCCAGAAGGTCCCTTAAGTAGGGACTGAATAATTTTTGATGGCATCTAATTTCTTTTTTTAGATAGTCTAATTTTGTTTAATGATTGACCATTTTACAAATTACCTTTGAACATAATTATATCTAGGTACCTATCTACATCTATTATTTCATTATATTATATATACTAATTCATTAACTGCAAATGTAACTTTGTGATCATATATATTTATATAGGATTACAAAGTTATTTATGCAGTTAATGTATCTAGAAAACTAGACAGAAATTGCAAAATATTTTAGTTTTTTCTTAATTTACATTAAAAACTAATTGTGTTTTAAATTTGAAACTTCTATGTCTGTTAGAAGTGGCTTAGAGTTTTGATGATCGGTCAGTGAGTGAGTGACAAAATTAAGAAACTCTGACAAGATATAACTCTTAAACTACGGTCCAAATTTATTGAAATTTGAAATATACCGTGTTTTTACAATCCTTGCTTGATTACTAAAAATTAAGGCTTTTAGTTTCATCCACAACGAAGTTATAGGGGGGTCGAAAATGGCATGAACTGTTTTGAGAAAAGGATAGTACGGCTGTGCTGCTTTTTTACTCGACTTGGCGGTGGCACTGCCGTGCCCCCAGATTACATA
>DWHK01001506.1:0-11058 GCA_018247855.1 Graphium androcles
TATCTAATATGCGAAGTTCATCGATCCGCACTGGGGCCGCGTGGTGGACTATGCCCTATACCCTCAATCTAGAGGCCTTTGCCCAGCAGTGGGATAATTAGGCTGTTACTTTACGTTACTTATTTTTAGACATATTGGTCCTCTCTTTATCCCTCCTCCACTTTTTATCACAATATTTTGGAAAATATTCTCATTTAGTTAATTTTGTGTATTAGTCAGCTTATTGTACATTTGTATGCTCTGATATAAAAAAAATGTCAGTAACATCATTCCAAATCTTGGTTTAAAATCAAAATAACTACCAATTTGTCTTTTCATGCTTGCTTTGCATGCTTCCATTTCGAAGAATTTTAAATTTGCACCATTGCGTTCCTAGTTATATGAACTTGTGTTTGCTTACCATTTTTTTTACACTTCAATATTTTACTGCTCTTCATTTCCTATTGAGGCATTTTTCCATTTCGTATTGGATTTAAGAGTTTTTAAAAACCTTTCGGAATGAGATCATCTACTCCAATGTTTGATTTGAAGTATTAACACTGATGACGTCATATCAGGTAACTAATTCATGTATTTTTAATCGAAGAACCTGGTTTATATGCGAATCCCTTTCATGGTGATAAATTTGATATTGGCTTCTAGAGTAGGAACTAAGGAAGTCAAAATTAAAGAAATAAACGAAACAATCTACGACTGACATCTGAAGGAAAAACTAAAATCACCTGCAGTCTTTGTCATCATTAAACCAAACCAAAAGAAAAGTTACGATTTAAATCAGTTGAATTTTTTGTCACGTTTATGTATTTAAATATCTCTGTGACTACTAAACCGAATTTGATAGCCAACGAACTTGTAAACTGTATTAATATAATCTACATATATAACAAATTTCAATGAAATGGGAATACTGGTTCGAGTTTTTGCGGAACATACATACAGACATACGTACACACAGACACACATATACATACATACATACATACATACATACATATAGACATACATACATATATACAGACACATATTGACATATTAGACAAGCATACAGATGCTTATATATACATAATGTCTTTTCGCCCCAACTGTAACTGTAAACCTCACACGCTTCGCTCGCTTGGTCAATTTATATATATTTAGCTGATTAGTTAATACATAAAGACTACTTTGACTATAATCACCGAATGGCTCAGTAGGTTAAACGTTAGCTGCGGCGTCACAAGTCGTGGGTTCGATTCCCACCCGGAGCAAATATTTGTATGACCTACAAATAATTGTTTCGGATCTGGGTGTTTGTGTGAAATTTATGTTTGTAAGATGCCCTTGTAACACAAGCCTAGAGCTTTTAGAATAAGAACTGCGTTTTATTTTAAAAATAAATAAATAAATAAAGTCTTATGATATAGTATAGTTAAAGTTAAATACACTCACAACGTTTAAGACAGACCCTTGTTAAATTCTTTTCAACAGTTTCTACTATTACTTAAAGATCATTTTTTGATTATTCAGCCGGCGTAGTTCCTTGCTTAGACATTTCCACCCGAGGCAATTATATATACGTTTTACGAATATTTTGTATTATTCGAGCGTTAGTCTATCTGAAATTTATATGTTTAAAATATCTTTGCGTTGTAGAGATAAAAAATCCCATTGAGACTTACATTTAGTTACTTTTAAACTTCTCTTTATACGGGTGTGAATCCAATTTCCAAGAACTTTAGCAAGAGCCGTAAAGAGTTAAGGTAAATATGCATTATTTATCAAAGGGTACATTCAGTCTTTAGTTAAAACTTCTTTATAAATAAAATAAATTTAAACTTTTCTTTAATGAATTACGCAGAGAGCTATGAATTCTATAACGTAGTACTTTTACGGGTGTGAAAAGAGAAATTTTCTTTTTTTAAATTATCTTAATACTTAGCCAAAGATGGCTCTACTTTACCCTTTTTACGGTTCCATAGTTCACGTCTCGGAAACGTTATAGTTTCGTCATGTCCGTTCGTCTGTCCGTCCGTCCTCGGTTTATCATCCAAGCGGTTAGTGCTAGAAAGATGAAACTGCATGGATATGTGTATTTACCACGTCAACAAAGTGCTAAAAAAAATCCCAAAAAATGTTTTTTTTAATCTCCCCTACACGTGTGGGGTGTAGGAGAGGTTTGCCATAGTGTGGAGTTTTGTTAGATAGGTCTTTGAAAAGCATTGAGAGGTTGCAAGGACAAGTTTTGTATTTAGGTATCCGTTTGTGTGATATTCGACTTAAAGTGCATTTTTTTTATTAAAATAGGGCGTTTCCTCCCTTCCTCTAAAGACTAAACGAAAAAAATCATGATGGTAGTCCATGTGATGAACTTTAAAGAATAACTAAAACGGCTCAGGCAACTTTGTTACTTCAGGAGTTATAGAGGCATAACTTGCAAAAATGCACTTACTTAGATAATTCCGAACAAAAATAACGAAATAATAAGTAAACGTGTAAAATATTAAAAATAAAATCATAACAATGATCTCTGGACTCTAATGGACTAACAATGGTCTCTAGTGGACACGACTTTATTTCACGTTCCATTATAGGTGACTACGGAACCCTATTCTTATTGCGTGTGTGTAGTAGTCTAATTGTTTATTCAATAATTTTTTATATGTCTAATGCATATTAAAAGAAATATTACCTTTCTGCACTTCTTCTCGATTTAAATTTTAACTGTGCTAAACTCCATGTTCCTCCGTCTTCTCAATTGTCCTAAAACACTAAAAGTTTTTACTTCACGTGTTAATATTATGATAACTCTATGAATAATGCAAAAGCTAAATTCTCATCCTCTCTAAATGATAGAGGTTAAGTAAATGTATATTAGTAAATGTAATGTATTTTAAGATCTTCTGTATCTCCTACGATTGTGGCTGACCACTTCTAGACTACACCTGGACAGATCTTGATTGAAATGCAGTTGGAAGGACATTATTATTAAAATTAATGTATTGTAGTCTAATATATAAAAAGCCAACCAAAATTAATCATTGACATGAGTCAGAAATTTCAAACTCGTAAAGATCGGTTATAAATTAATTTTGTCGAATATAAATCATTTAAATAAAAAGATTCTTTTTGTAACTTAATCAACATTCTATAACATGAGATCAATTGGAAATTCGAAATCTCTTTGGCAACAGGCCTAATTGTTTGGCGAATTTGCCAAAACGATCCGTGATGTACAACAACATTGTAGTTTCATTTTGTCGTTTTCGGCTATCATAAAACAAGGGAATGATATGATTTCATGGAATTTGTGGAAGCACCGTTATAGCAAGATGATACGTTTTATCTTTTTATCTATCTGTGTCTTTGATTTTCAGCTCACATTTTGACGTCCTTTTGTAGTTTTCCTCTCTATTATGATATTATATTTTATTAGTCATCTGTCCTATATCTGTCATTAGTCATCTGCCCCATCTTTGCTAGTGTTCAAGTAATTAATACCACGATTTAAATACTAGAAGCGTAATGTACAAAGTTTCTTTAAATCAGTCATAGATTGATGAAAGGTCTGTCTGATTGCATGAATAGTTCCAAATTTAAATGCTTTTACCGAGACGGGCTCTTTACCTTATTAACGAAGGCAACTAGCAAAAGGCTTTGACGTTTATAGAAGGAAAGAAAAAGGCTAGGTTAATTTTAAATCACTCTAAATGTCAGCGTTCACAGATTCGATAAAACTCTTAGGAAATTCTCCCTAAGGGTACTAAAAAGAAAAAGAATTTCGTTGGTGTGAATTGAGTGATTGAAAATCGAACCACTGAGAACACATATTTGAATTACCTACAATTCATAGTTATGGATTGGGTGGAACATAAAAATTCTTACTCGAACCTCATTAAAGGTGCATTTTACCAATACCGTAAATTTATAACATTTCGTATAAGGGTGACATGGAAACTAAATATGGCAATCTTAATATGAGTCAACGCTTATGTTGGCCAACCTTACTGCTAAAGCTGTGAACGAACTATAGTAGGAATCTTTATTTATATTATAAATGTGAATGTATGTATGCTTGGACTTTTGTTACTCAATCATGCAAAAACGCATAAATGGTTTAACAGAGACAGATAGTTTATTACCTGAATTAACATATAGAGCGTATTTTGAACAAACCCAAAAAAATATTAACGCGAAAACCGCAGAGAGCAATTAATGTTTTATAAATCAAAGAAGCGCAAAGTTTTATTATTTGACATTTAAAATTCTATTACTGATAATTATTCATTACTTCAATCATGATTCATGTTAATCACTCAGCTAAATCTTTATTATAAAATCGATCGACATTCTTTTAACGTAAAAGATTTTCAAGAGTTTCATTTTAAAGTAATAAATGGCCCTTGACTTTATCCGCGCATGATAATAAAAAATGTTTCGGCAAAAAAGGAGCTCATTGGTCATTCTCTAAATGCACTTAATAAAAAATAATATAGGCCTACCAATAGTTGCATAAGATATAACTTGAATTCAAAATCATAGAAGATTCGAGGTTATTTCGGCTGTGACGCCACCTCGCCGTACCATCACGCATCATAAATAGCGAAAAGCAGCTAAAAAGGGAATAGAAAAGGCCGAAGAACCCAGACGACGACTAGCCAACCCGACTGAACTACCCAAAGACTGGGGTAGTTCCCCAGATTAAGTACACACTCATATTTTAATGCTGCTGAATCAATCCAATTGCCGCAGCCTAGAAATCTGTAGCCTCAATGAAGGTTGATAATACTCCCAACCCACCAATGGCCTGGGTATCCAAGTTACGCCCAACTGTTCTAACGCTTAACCTCAACCGGAGCAATTTAGACGTCCGGCGGAATGCTCTAAGCGATAACAGTTGACCATAGAACGGTTTAGAAATGAGTTCATGAACAATGAGTTCGGCCACAAATGTGATCGATTATGATTCCTGAAGGACTTGGAGGCCAGCCGACCTGGTGGCTGGCGCTAATATATCTAAATATTAGCGCATTTTATTATTATAATAGAGTTGGTTTTTTAAAGCTATATCATTATTAATGAATGATATTCGCCTTAATAAAAAACCTACGTCTCGTTGTAACTTGCAGAAAATATCAAATTCTTAAAATGTTTCATTTCGTGTGTAAAAATGGACTACATAAAATAAAACTACTAACTAAACACAGACTTACGTTAATAGTAAGTCTTACTAATAGAATATACTTTGGGATAACGTCTGCTGTTTTAACGTCTGTTTAATTTACTGACTTAACAACGGAATTACTACAGCCAACTGAAAATTGATGTAGATAGATTTATACTATAAGCAGCATACTAAAAATCGTTGACCAAATGGAACAAAACTACGTCTATCGTTTCGGTTATTTCAAAACTACGTCTGTCATTCCGGTTATAAAATAACCGATACGACAAACGTAGTTTTGTCCCAGTTTTGTTTTTGTAACAGACATATTTTAAATTTTGATGAATATATTTTCAGCCGCAAGCCCCATCCCCGCATCGTACCTCGCAGATAGGGTAGGAACGAAGAAGACCCTCCTGCTGGCAGCGATACCTTACATCATCGGTTGGATCATGGTGATGCTGGCGGGCAACGTGCCGACGATCTACGTGTCGCGGCTCATCTCCGGGCTAGGCTACGGCATAGCTTACACGGTGGCCCCCATGTACCTAGGAGAGATAGCGTCCGACAAAGTGCGCGGTGCAATGGCCACTCTCATCACAGTTATGTCAAAGGTGTGTACGGTTTTATCGCAGGCTTATTTAATTCAAACTCTTAAACTTTATCGCATGGGTCTACCACGAATTAACAGGCCTTGTATAGTACAATAAATAAAAGCCTAAAGACTAGAATTCCATTGCTTGTAGTGTTTTAGAGTATCAGGTTGAGTCTATGGAACATATATTTATTTTTTTATAGAGGAAGGTTTGAAAACGAGTTGACAATTCACCTAATATTAAGTGATGAAGAGTTGCGTGTGCATTGCCAACTTTAGAATTTGGATAAAACAGGTTATACGGTAGGTCAGGAAAATATTAAGGATTAGGAGGGTAAAGGAGTTGGAAAAGAAAAGGATAACGATGGCCATCCGGCAATCCAATGCAATGCATACTTTATTTTATGCTGATTTTCTGTGAAGGGTGGTGGTACCTACTATACCAAGCGGCCTTGTAAGTGCACCAAAAATTAGATGAGTGATGGAAAGCTTTAACACCTGAACAATTATTCCTATATGCGAATTATGACCATAATTTATCTTTTAACGCGAATGATATTATATTATTATTATTTTAATGTTCTGACTTAGGTAACTAAGTCAAATTTTTACCAAGAAAGAAAACTTGACTTTGTCCTCGTCTTTAAAAAAGTTCACAATAGCGGATAGAATTGTTTTTATAAAATTTTGGCTATGTTTGAATGAAGTGTTAGAGCTCGACATCAAGCATATATCTCTTGCTGCACCGATGAGGCATTTCTATCTAGAAGCCCCTGCCCCTTCATTCTTCGCTTTTCAATTAATAACTACTTAAAAATATACTTATCTATTCAGATGTTGTAGGTCTGTTGGCGTGGGCCGCTCGTTTCCTAGCCATCTTATTAATTAAATAAATATTCAACATATATTCAATATTTTCAAATTGACCATTGGAATACTTAACTTAAACAAGCCACTGAATCTTTTACTTTTTTTGCAATTAAACTAATCCCAAAACTTTTAAATATTTGACGTTTTTACCTTAGGTTCATTTTATCTGTTTATTTAACCAAATACCAAAAATAATACTATACTAAGCAAAGACGTTATGGTCGAACATAAATAAAAAAAATCATATTAAGGGATAATAATACTATTTCTTTATTTATGTTCGCTAAAAATGTCCTTTACCCGTGAACATTACGTAACGTTTGGTTATTTGTATTTTTTGCTTAAAAAACATTTTGCAACAAAACTTGTCGCAAATCGAAGACGCTCGGAGTGAACCTAATTTACATATTTTCAATTTCAGCTCGGAATCCTGTCGCAGTATTGCATCGGGCCGTACGTGTCGATGCTCCAACTTGCCAGTTTCAATATCGCCATTCCTATACTGTTTGTCGTAACGTTTAGCGCAATGCCCGAGTCGCCGTACTATTTTCTAAAATCGGGACACCCGAACTTGGCTGAAGTCTCTTTGAAAAAGCTGCGGGGCAGAGGATTTATAAGAGAGGAATTGGACAGCATGACACACTTAGTCAACGAGAACATGAAGGAGAAGAGCAGATGGAAAGATCTAGTGACAGTTAGTGGAAATAAGAAGGGCCTAATTATTTTACTAGGCATATACTTCACGCAGCAGTTTTGTGGTAGCACTCCTGTGATATCTTACGCTCAGCAAATATTCGGCGCTGCCGGCGGCGTGCTCGGCGCGAATGAATCCTGCATATTACTAGGCACGGTACAGCTGCTGACATCTGCAATATCGTCTCAGCTAGTCGATAGATTAGGTAGAAAACCTTTATTGTTAGTTTCCTCTTGCGGTGTCGGTTTAGCCAATATTATTATAGGCGGATACTTCTTTATGAAACACATAAACAGTGAATACGTTGTTAATCTTAGTTTTATACCCATCGTTGTGATGCCAATTTTTATATTCTCTTATACAATAGGATTAGCGACAGTGCCATTTGCTATAACATCGGAAATATTTCCTACCAACATCAAGTCGAAGGCGACGTGTGTGATACAAATATGTGTAGCCCTGATGACGTTTGCCGTCACTAAACTGTACCAGGTAATTGCAGATAACCTCGGCAACTATATAGCGTTTTGGGGCTTCGGTTTGTTATCTATCGGTGGAGTTATATTCATATTGATTTTGCTCCCGGAAACGAAGGGCCAATCATTCGCCGCAATACAAAACAAACTGCACGCAAACGAAAAAGTCGTATACGAGAAGCAAGATGATATGTCTAGAGTACGAATAACCGTATAACAGTAGAAATATTTATGAAATGTTAGCTAATTTATAAGCAAACAAATGTTATCTACTACTGTACTATAGAGTACTTATCTGTACTTAATATCTCCGTCCTAAACGGTAGAACATTCCGTGCCTTCAAGTAACATAATATAAGATAATTTTTACAGTACAACCGATGGAAGCCTCAATAACAAAAAACGTATTTTTTTTTGTATAATTCTAAATTCTCTTTTCGTTAACTGGTTACTTTGGCAGTCCAGTTATAATTTTATAAAGCCTATACATTTAAGAAATCATAACACTTACGGACGAAATTGTATTTTAATAATTAACTTTTAAATTTGTTTTTTTTCCTAACACATCACTATTTTTGTACATCACGACCAGTATAATTGTATTAATTTTATGCATAGTCTTAAATTTTAAGTTAAATTTAAAATAAATATAATCACGCTTCAATAATCATTCTATACGTAACTTTGTTTTATCTGTTGACATTTTTAAAAGCGATTGAATCTCCTATTTTAGTGAACCCAGCACCAACTTGTCATTGCACTTTAATATATTTATTTATAGCTAACAATTAACATTACATAGTTGTATAAAATAATGATATGTACAAAAATTGTACGCCTTAAAGGCAAATAAAACGAAAAGTTTGTTACTAATATAATTAAGTTATACGCATAGCGAAGGGTCGGTATTTATGTCTTTAATGTTTTTATATGATGATGTGATAAGAGCTAACATTCCGAGTGCCTTGAATTATCTTGTGCCATGTATTAAACGCAGGTCACTGGATTGTGCAATGGTGTCGTATAATTTAAGATCTCTTTATCGTAACACGATACTAAATAAATTCTTATTACAGTTTACTGCTTGTTTAAAATTCAACCCTGTATATCTTATGGCAAATAACACAGTTAACATGCAAAAAACACACTGGGAAACATGTAAATCTTTCTTTAATAAAATTTTTGAATCTTGGCAAAACATACAATATTTAAGTGGAAATGTATGTGTAGTTTTAGTATTTTTCTGTCACTTATCATATTTTAATGATTTTTTTATATCTTTATTTATGCGGAGTAATCAATCTTTATGAATAAATTACAAATCATAAGAATAATTTACCTCAACACAATTTAACATAATTAAACAAAATGAGTAATGTGTTATCTTGCAATTATAGGGGACTAGTGTAATAATTAGGAAACTTTATTAGAATTTTCAATGTAACACAAAATCCAAGTTGTGATAATAATAATTATATATATTAAAGCCTATTTTCAAAACGCTCAAACTCTCCAAGGGTGAAAAGCACATCAAAAATTATCAATGTTCAGGTTGGACCTACTGAGATGTTGTACTTTATTTTATTGTTTAGGGCCGCTGAAAACAAGACCGGGATATAAGTTACTAAAGTTAATTAAGTGTTTATATAACAGTAATTTAACATCGCAAATGATAAAAATACATTAAAACTAATATGGATATGAGTAGAACTACAGTTACCAGATGTCAGAAGTTCAGGGGTCGGATGAAGCAAACTGGTCAAAGTTATAGGCAGTTATAATTAAATATTTATGCGATATATACAATATCAGCCAAATAAATTTCTAATATTAAAAATATTAGAAATAATTCTTATGATTAAAGGAAATTTTGTACTATTAAATTTATAAACTAAACGATGCCTATTAAAATTATTTAAATATTTTCCCATACTAAGACATATCACAAACTAAAAAGTCTCACTTTTTCAATACTTTCGGCCCTTTAGCTCCTTAGTTTTTTTTAGGTTCAACATATTACAATTAATTTATCGTCAGTAAATCTTAAATTCATTGATATTCAGAAAACATCGAACAAAACGAACAATCAAAACCTTATTGCTTTAGTTTTTTGTTTTTCAAAATAAATTTTTTACATTATACAATTTACGAAGCATTTTTGATTAAAGTTTCCTAAGAAATGAGTACACAATTTGACATTTTGCTTTGGACGTTTTTGAGACGCTGAATGTGTTTGAGTTTTTTATATGAACACTTAAATTCTCATTATTAAATTGTTATATATATTAACTTATTCCCAAACACGATTCACTTTCTAATCAAATCAAAAATAAAACTATGTTAAATTAAAATCCCAATTTTATATCAAAATTGATTTCAATTATGGGATTGCGATTAAAACGTTTACCTAGCTAAGTGCTATTAGATCTCATCACTAATTTTACGCACCTGCAAACGGAAATAAATAAAAAAAATATCATCACTTTTTGAATGTGATTTAATGTGAGTAATGCAATCTTGCAACAGGAATAGTTTCCTAATATGGAAGTCGTTACTGGTAAAAAATATAAAAAATAATCTAAAAGATATGTAAGTGTGTCTCGCCCGATGCGCACACCCCTGTAAGAGCCTCAAAAGATGGCATGAAAGTAGTTGGAGGGTATAGACCCTACTGCAAACAAACATAGTTCAATACTGTATCAAGGTAGACAAAATCAACTTTAAAATTTAATGGTGCTTTCCAAAATCAAATTTATCAATACTATAAATTTTTTTCCCTTTAAATGCATGTATTGCATTTTAAATATTTTTTTTAATATATCCTCTTCTAATTTCAGCCGAATGAAGGTTAAATGACAAACGATGATTTATTTGATATAAATTTCTGTTGGCACTCTAACATAGAATATATTTTTTATGGGTCTGCTCCTGCTTGCAGACGGTTCACCTGATGTAAAGTGATCACGTCGCCCATGGACATACACGACATTCGAAGAGTTGCGTGTGCCCTGCCAGCCTTGGATATTGGATAAAATAGGTTAAAGGATAGGATGGGATAGGATTATATTAAGGGTTTGATGGGGAAAGGAGTGACAAATGAAGAGGATAGGAATGGCTATCCAGCAACCGTAAGAGCCATACATATTGTATTTTATGCTGACTCTGTGAAGGGTGGTGGTATGTCCACGGGTAAGCATGGCCGTAGAAGTCTAGCAAATGCTGTATGAAGAATGTTATGCTCTACCACCTAGAAAAAGTTTTATAGAATATGGGTCCTAGGCGT
>DWHK01001507.1:0-11057 GCA_018247855.1 Graphium androcles
AATCGTGGTTGACCTATAATTTAATATTTATCCAAATATTATGGACACATGAAAACACTTGTAACATTGTATTGAGAGAAATAGCTAAAATAAGAGTACGCACTCGAGTCGTCGGGGATATTATAGATATTTATTGACCGAGCGAGCAAAGCGTTTACAATTATAAGTGGGGCGAAAACGCATTTTATGTATGTGTGTATGTAACGCGATAACTCTTGAACCAGCGCTCCAAATTTAATGAAATTTTGAATATTTGTAGGTAATATTACTACGATTTTTAAGTTATTTGGCCATCACAATAGGTTTAGTAGTTTAAGGGATATGCGGCGAAATACTAATTCTAATATATTATAAATTGTTAATGTCTAATTCATATTGCACTCAATGCTTTGTTATACCTGGCTTTATGAGTAAGGGATTTAAATACATAAATAAGGGTTTACTATATCCAGGCGCATCGGGCATTGGGAATCAAAATCAGTTCAGTAGTTTAAGAGATATTGAAATAAATGTAAAATAAAATAACCGCGAGGTCCGAGTTCGCAACAAACTACCAGTTTAAATAATTTCTAAGGATATTTACAGAAATTTTTGGAAACAAAAATAGATTTAATGGTTTACGCCACGAAATATCCTTAACATCGTTTGAGGGATTATTAGCTAAATTTTCTTTTACGAAATATTCAAATACCATTTTACCGAGAACTGAAACGATAAAATAGAATAATTAATATAATAGAACTTAAAAGATTAGGAGAGACTAAGAAAATATTAAGCTATTCAAGGTAAAGTTGCTTATTCAGAAACAAAAAAATAGATTAATTTCGTCCCACATTATTTTAACCTTTCACTGATTTAAGAACTTGTTCGGACGTATTTAATCAAAACTAATTAGCTTGAAAAATAACATTGAAAATAAAATTATAAGGAATTACACTGCTACCTGATACCCCTGACTTTGTTTAAGTAAAAAGTAAAAATTTAAATAATTACAAATCATCATCTAAGTACACAATATATTTACGGATTATATTGTATGTCCTTTCTTGTTCGTGTTTCTATAAAGTTTTACTAATCCACGCAGTGATTCAGCGCGAATGAATGACAAATATCGAATCAAAGATGCATACCTATTTATGTCCAATCCAGTTAAATATAGTGCAGACGACAAGAGAAAACATGTTACGCACCGCAGTATTTCAATAGTATAAATTAAAAATCAGCAACTGCGCAGTGAAGAACGCGCAACGGTAAACAAATACATTAGCCAATAAATTATTCGCGAAATCGTCTTTTTACATTAGGACAACGCATAGAGACTCATAAAATTGATAACGACAGTAGATATGAGATACATTTCGCAATCTGGTACATAGATATTCGTAGATATCAATAAAGTAAAGGTGGGTCTCTGAGTGAAAACCACCCAGAATAGGGTTGGCAAGCGAGCTGACGCTTCACTTGTAAATGATTATATGGACATCCACAACATCTGAATTGCATTTCATGCCAAATTTGGATAGAATATGTCATTGGAATAAAACGGCGGGAACGTACTTGGGATTGGGAAGAAATGGAGCGGGATGAGAAAAGAGTGGAGTTGGCCACGCCAGGCATATTTTATTTTGAGTTTTGACTTATGTATGGAGCGGTAATACCCCCAGGGACAAACCACTCGTGTGCATTAAGAACGGCATGTAAAATCTTGTGTTCCATCACTCGGATATTAATGTATTAGTTCAGTCTTAAATCCGTCATTCACCATATGCACCCACTGCATAAATCTAAGATTTAAAAATGGAGAACTCTATTCTGAATTTTTGCTATCGAACTTGAAGATTTTTCAGGAAAATAATATCACTCCCGAATTCTTATATCCCTATTCAACCGAAGAAAACTGTAGACATACATAAAACCTTCTCCTTAGTTTGAAGTCGATTAAAAAAGATATTTAATTAATAAATATAACAACGCGACAAGCAATTTGGTTGCCTTTCAATCATGAAACTTTGAAATCTGACTCATTTTCCCAAAAAAGCTGACGATGCTTAAAACAATATCAACTCACAATTATTGAATTATTTCGTCATCGTATTTTATGAAATCTCCACAATACATAAGGCGGCAAAAACGTCAGTTGGTGAGTCCAAAAGCGATTAAATTTTGACAGAATTTTCTATTTAATTTGACAGCATTTTATGGCGATCGTGCGATAAAATTTATGAAAATATTTTCTTTAATGTGTGACATTGGCTAACATTGTAATTTTTATGTAAAATTATTAGTGAAATATAACATTCATTTTACATAGCTCTCCATCACATCTAGGTAAACTGGCAAATCGAACAACTCGATCGAGTTCCAAATAATTTATTTCCTTTTTAATATTATACTTTTTGTAAACTGGCAAGTATGATCTAAATCTACACTAATATTATGAAGCTGAAGAATTGAAAGAAAGAAAATTGTCTGTTTATAATATAATAAAAATCCGACAAAAACGAATGTTTTGTATATAAAAGCCGGATTCGTATGAAAAAGTTTAGGCATCATGTTATAACATATGCATAGGAGGCAAACAGCAAACGATAAGACGGGTAAAAGAGGCATAGCTAGAAATTACTAATTTTCAACTGGTTTTACACCTGCACTTTATGGTAACATGATTCCATTCCCACATGTACAAAAGCAGCCAATGTAAAGAGTATCCCACTTAATCTTGAACATGTTTGCTCCATAAGGACTCCGGGAGAGTGGTTGACGTTTTCTACATGTAATTATCTATTGAAATTATTACACATTCCCCGAGAACTATTCCAATTACATCGTAAAATTACCGCGGAGGGTCCAAAATAACGCTCGATCAACCCCATTTAACAAAGCTCCATACATAATTCGAACGCATTGTTTTCAATAAAAATAAAGTTGATAATTGTCAGAGTATGAATGAATGTATTGAAATACTTTAATCTTAAATACTATGATAAAATATAAGTGATAAAAGTTATTTCTTAGTTTATTTGAAACACTTGACTTGGCTAACAAATATTTTATATGCCATATTAAATTTCATGTAAATCAAATAAATTGTTAAAGCGAGGAACGAACGCTCGTACGTAATGTTTTGATGGCACATTAAATTTTAAATTAGCAATGGTTATTAAATTTATAAATTGGGCTTAATCTTCAATAAGACGTTTTCCAAAACAATTGGTAGTACTAAACCAAACATAACGAGCGAATCGGTTTTCAAAAATTTTGTTAGAAAATTTAAACTTTCAAATGATGTATCTGAAAAAGTTTGTGCAGTCGAGAATGATTTGAAAACAATATATACACAGAATATGATGAACATATATCGACTGTATATAAAATGTTTTATTGCAAACATCTTTAAGTATCTCTGAAAAGAATTTTTTTTAATTCTTTGCTCTTTCTGCTGAAAGCCTGAAAGACTAAAGGTATCCAAAGGCATTCTACTTCCACATCGAAGTATCGTCGGAAGCATCGAAATGGATTGTACACAAAGACCGCGTCGTGTCATTGAATACTGATCAATATGGCCCCCCGATGGACGCGGAGCGAGCGGTTCAATTAAGATCGGCACACAACTTATTGTTTGGAAATGCTTATTGAAGCGAGTGAGGTTTACAATTACAATTCGGGCGAAAAACATTTTATGTATGTATGTATGTTCCGCGATAACTCTCGAACCAGTGCTCCAATTTATTTGAAATTTGGAATATTTGTAGGTAACATTAGTATAATTTTTATGAGTATCAAAATCGGCTCTAAACTAAATGTAACTAAATGTAAAATAAAATAAACGGAAGGTTGAATTCCGCGGCAAACTACCAGTGCATGTACAAAGTCATTGGATTCAGTAAGAAACAATTTTGATATCCAATGAAAGAGATATTGAAATCGCAGCGAACTACTAGTATACATAAAACAAGACTGTTCGTACTGTTTGTTCATCTTTTTTAGGAACAACAGGACAAAGCTTGTCCAGCAAGCGTTCATTATCAAATATGTTCTCGTAAAATGGAGTTTGTTTGTTTATTTGTTTAAAGGCGCTAAACTCTTTATAATCTACTAGCGCACCCGGAAGACGTAGTCCTCCCCACACTTTCCCTAATTCACACACAAAATTTCATTAAAACATTTAAGAAAAAGAATAGTCTCGGACTGATTAATCCCGTCATTTTATGTCATTTTCAAATGGCTAAGTTATAGTGACCACAGATGATGATGACGATGATCCAACGTATCCATCAATGGTGATCCTATGGACTATTTCCATGAGTGAGGGCGGATATGGAACACAAACTGCATTAATAAAGGAGTTGCCGCCCTTGAACACACCAAAGACCAAACCGAAGGTCATACAGTGCTTATTGCGACCGCATATTTAAACCCAAGCCATAGCAGATAACATGAGGCCAACTAAACTTGAAATAAATATACATCCTCAAAAGGAAGCCTCTAGAGATCGCCAGATTAGATTAATATAAGAAAGGCCAGTCAGACTAATGCCGAGTAGAAATTTATATAAGACTATAAACTTGAGAATGCCACCCAGAAACTATCCATAATAAATAAAATTGTAACAAGCTGTAACACGAATGACCGTTAATAATACGTCAAGGCAACCATTCGGGCCACTATGTGCGCCCGGCTGAATAATGCAGCGTTTATAAAAACTCAGCGGGATTTACTGCCCGTTTTACGAGCGTGGAATGGATTGCTTTTAGAGACACTGCGCTTTTATGACGGCTTGGTATCTCAACTAGAGCCGATAGACTAGTGAACCATAGACACCATAGATGACCACTGGCATCATTTGCAATGCAAAGTGATGCGCATTACATTCTTCATTCTATATATAGGTTTTGGTACCTCGTCGGCCAACTCGACAGGGAAGGTACTACCGCCTTATAAGGAACTCGAGTAAAGTTTTACTTGGGCTTTTGCTGTTTGTTTGATGATTGCGGTTGAGGGATCCATCCATCCATCCATCCATCCCATCCAGCAAGCAGCGTTGCTATGGGTGGTTGTTACACCATGTGAGCAATAGGATAATTTATAACTTTCCACTAGTGCGAGATAGTGGCATTTTTTCGTTTACTAATCTCTGTAACCCATAAAACTTTACAATTTAGGCAAATAAAAAAAGCGTTCTTAAAGAAGATCCAAAAACATACAGCTTGGTAAACTGTATAGTAGTAATGCTGACACCTATTGTGCGTTTCTGGTACAGATATCGCTAATAAGTTGTCTTAAATTGATAAAGTAAGATAAGTTACTACTAATAATAGGTCGTCGGGCCAAACTCCCTACATTTCTTATTTCTAAACCAGTCGTAATGATATCTTTGTCAAGTATACGTTCAGCTTTTATCTACAAATTCAAAAATGTTGAGATTTGTAATATGCAAACTACTTAAATGTGTAATGTAGTAATGTATCAGAAGAAAATCTTCGAAGTCGACTAAATAAATTAGATAGTTACTTGATTGCTTACTCTATAATGTTTTCTATCAGTAAAGGAATTAATTCTTAACGCTTGCAGTTTCTAACACATAAGCAATGTTTTATTTCCTAATACATGTACGTGGACCGATAACACAATTGCCTAGCCCCACTATTGTTTGCCTCTAATAGTTCATTGTGGACATATAATGCGTCTATTAAACGAGGATTTATCTCTAGCACTGAGTAATATATAATTGTAGAAAACCATAAATAGATACAACACTCGAAGACGCTACGATTCTATGATAGCGTGCATTAGCAAAATGGCGGGTTGTTAGCGCCCAAAACCAGCAACCTCCGTTTCGCTATCTTTATATTTATCGATGTTTTCGCTTACAGTCATATCAAAAATAAAAGCTTCGCCCTGCTCAACGTCTAAACTGGAATAACCGCAGATAGTATTATGTCTAGAATCAATTTAAGCTACGCCTTTAGATACAATTGTAAATTTACTATATTCATAACCAACATATTAACACAATTGACAAATAACTAGATCTTGCCTGCAATTTTGTATGCTTAAACATAAGATTTGCTAGACAAACAATAAAAACCTTTTCAAGGTATAAACAATATTTTATGCTAAACCAAGGTCACGAAATATATTATTGTGCGAAACTTCATCCAAAACCTTTTAGCTATTTTTGCTAGTAGCTATTTAGGATATACAAACATTCAGATATTAACCTCAACCTTTATAATATTAGTAGTATATCACGATAAATAAGCTAAAAATATATTAGGATAAGTTAAAAAAAAATTACATAAACAAGCTATAGCACATTATATTCCGCTAACCTTCCTTGTTGCGTCCCCAATGAGTTTTATGTTCTTTTCAGAAATCATAGAGTAGGTTCGTCTTACTTTAGGCACATACATAGATACACTAGTTTTTACGCACAACGTATCTTATAATTGGCCTCCTCTGGATTCTGTCTCAGCACGTATCATTTCAATGTTAGATCATTAGCCCACCGTTCCTATAGACCTTCATTATATTTGTATCTCAGAGGAAACGTGATTAACAAAGGTAATATCGCAAATGAAGTGGGAAATAATTCTGCTGGCGTAGCATAGGCCTTGGCGTGCAATGTAGGAAACGGCTGACAATGCGAACATTGCTGACCTGGCGAGGTTTGTCGATGTACTCGTATGGAAAATAATTAGAAAAGGAATACGTGGGTGAAAGCGCGGGGTTTCGACACATATGTATGTTCTCTGATCAGATTTTAATTTGTTAGACTTTACACATGTCAGATACAAAGTCAAAATCAATATATAATGCATGTTGTTTTTAATAAATAAAAGTCAGGTACGTTTTCTCTGCTGCATTTGAAATTTTCAACAATGAAATCAATGAATGAAATAGAAAATTTATTTTCACTATCAAAATTTGATTACTGCTTTATGTACCTATTCTTTTATATTGATTTGTTAGCAGCAGTGATGAATTTTCAGGCTCACAATTCATGTGTGCATGTATGTATGTTTTATAGTATTTATATATCTGTAATTTAATATGAATGTAGTAGCAGTGATGAATTTTCAGGCACACAATTCATGTGTGCATGTGTGTGTTTTTTAGTATTTATATATTTGTAATTTAATATGAATATATTGCCTCATTTTACAGTCTTAGCTTGTTATATCTGGTATAGTCAAAACAACGTAGCCGGCATCTCCCAGGCCATTTAGGAAGACGGTGCGAGAATTGTGTTTGATTTACCAAACATGATGATTAGCGTTTTTTTTTAGGTTCAAATTCGGATTGAACAAACTTAATTTACTGATATCATCATATAAATGTCAGTGCTATACTTTGTATTGCATGATCTGAATTTGACATGAATTCATTACAGGCTAAACCCGGCCGTCCATTTAAGGCTAAATCCGGCCACGAAAAGAACATACATTTGATGAGAACACCTGAATTAAAAAATTCTTGACATTTCCAGTGCGTGCGGGTATATAGTGTAAAATTAATGCATACATAAATCAATGCATGCAAATGCAACATAGTTTACAAATTTCTAGTATATTTTTAACATCGATATGCAAAAAACCCACAATCAGCGTCTCAAAAACGTCTGCGACACTATATCAAATTGTGCACTCATTTGCCTTGAAAAAACATCGATCATATTTTTTTCCATGTTGGATATTGCTTTGTAAAAACAACTCTTTGTCCTATACATAAGATTTAATTTGCAAAACAAAATAATAACGTCCTCCATAACTTTGACATATAAAATTAGAGACGGTTTCAACTTTTCCTTTTGTTCGAGACTTTTTAATAATAATTATTGACATGACAATTTTTAATAATGATGATATGACAATTTTTAATAATAATTAGCGACCCAGTGCCGAAAATAAAGTTGTACCAGTAGTGCCGACATGAGGAGCATACTTTGAAGGGGCGCATGCATTACTAGATACCCCCATTTTATTTTTGAAGACGAATAAGATTAGAATAGAATAGGTAAGATTAAAGTTTTTATACTTATTCATATTACAAATGCGATAGTGAGCTGGCTTGTTTGAAAAATTTTCAAATTCAACCTCTTGTTTATTTGGCACATAAAATTACAATAGTAAAAATAACACAAAACAAAGTATAAATGCACCAAATATTTTTTTTTTTAGCAGACGGTTCATTAAGTGATCCCGTCATCTATGGACACACACATCATCCGAAGAATTGCGTGTGCGGTGCCAGCTCTGGAAATTGGATAAAACAGGTTATAATGTACAATGGGACAAGGTTATATAAAGGACTCGGTGGGGAAAGGATAAGGAAAAGAAGAGAGTAAGAATGGCCATCCGGCAAAGCCAAGAGCCATCCATACTTTATTGTATGCTTTATAAAGGGTGATGGCACGTCTCCAGGTGAGCGTGGCCGTAAAAGAAAAAAAAACAGTGTAGTAACAAAAATGTTGTAGCCTTATATTGAAATATCGGAAATCAAAATATTTAAAATGTGATATATAAAAGTGTATAATAAGTCTGTTACTAAAGTAGTGTTCCGGCATAAAAAAGCTGTTAGACGGTTTTCTGGCATAACAAGTTAGACGAAGTTTTCAACGTGAACGAACAATAATATGATGCGTGGAGAACACAAAAGGGACCTGTAGTATCCCCGAACTAAATTTTACAACCCGTAAAAACATGACTTTATCACCTTGGACATATCTTAAAACAATTACATATTCTTCTTATTGAGATCCATATTTTCTTAATCTAGTATTAAATTAAAAATAGACAAATAACGAAGATGTAAATTGGGACTTTTAAAGTAAAACGACGTCACAGGGGCACGAGCACTGGTGGTATAGGTGACACCGTCAAGTGTTTGTGTACACAGTGTTTTGGCGCTACGTATATTTGCGTTTTCATTTATGGCTTCGGCTGAAATTTGCTTAGATCCGAATCGTATCTACGGAGTAGATGCATGCGTTGTAAAATCTTCACACGTTTAACATTGACGTCTGCCTAGTGTGAATGTATTCCGCTACAAAAATGGAATGTGAAATAAAAATTATTTTTCACTGCGTTGAAAATGACTGTATTATTTAGTTTTTGTATTGTTTTGTGGCCGCGATTATAGTTGTGGAGCAGGCTTTATTAAAGTACGCCTTGTGTGCCGTGCGGGCTAGGGCTAAATAATCATAAAGGAATTTTGGAAATCGGATAAATAGTGTAAAAAATTATTTCCTACGATCGTAAATGCATGGTTCAATCTGGTTAATTTAACCCATTTATATCACCAGTACAAATAAATATATCTTAAATAGATATATCTATTATTCTTTATAGTAAACACCTCGAAAAGGATTGCTATAGGCGGACTTAATGCCAATAGGCATACAATCCCAGTCATATACTGCGATTTATTTACAAACAGCTGTAATAAAAGTAATAAACAGCCTAGTTAAAACATTTACTTTGAAAAGATTTTTAAAATAAATTTATTATTTTGAGCGGCTATTTTCCTTAAATAGCTGATATTTATACACAAATCTTTATTTAAATTATTTTGTCAAATGTATAAGTGTGCGTATGTATGTATGTAACGTGATAACTCTCGAACCAAGGTTCCAATTTCAATGAAATTTGGAATATGTGTATGTAATATTAGTGCAATTTTTAAGTTCGTTATACATTAAAATCAGTTTAGTAGTTTAAGAGATATTGAAATAAATGTGAAACAAAATAATCGCGAGTTCTAAGTTCGCGGCGAACTACTAGTAAGTATAAATTAAATAATATTTTATTAAAGTCTTTAATACTAACGTCAAAATAAACGACATTTCATTGTAACACAATAAATTTGATACCGATACTTTATTCCATTGTCTCTTGGACATTCTCCTTTACTTTGACACTAACGGACCTACGCGCACGTCGTATATCGTTGCACCTAAAAAACTTTTCAAAGTGCATCGAATCAACTTTTAACGCATATATAATTTTTCTTCAGCCTCAGTATGTCCAGCCCCAGTATGCCCCTTGATGTAAGTTGATTTTTTTTGTACTAGCGCTAATTCTCTCGAACTTAGTGACGAATATTATTTTGTTTTGAAATAATAAAAATCTTCACGTAGATTGATTAATTTGGTTTTATTATAAAGTTTTAGCTATAAAACTTAGCCGAAGAGTTCGATATATTTTTTTATAAACCCTGCTGGATTTCGTTGAGTTAGTTAGTCGTGTAACATAACAATTGCACATATATAACTGTTATAGTTCCATAAGCATAATTATATAAAAAGAGACGTCTAAACTTCGACAAAAAGTATGTAGACCATGCAAACAGAGGAAACGAACCAGTCTAAATAACGAAATAATTAATTAAAAATAAAAAGTTTAAAAATACATTTCCGCAATGTCTATAAGAATTAAAGTAATTCTTTTCCTTATAAAAATATAATCACTAAAATCTTTTAAGTTTCACCTTGTATTTACTAAATATAAAAATTACTACACAAAATACTAGTAGTACTAAATAAGTTAAAGAATTGTATTTCCAAGAAGTGCTTATGTTACAATGTTTTTTCTTATTCATCTTGAATGACAAAAAAACCGTTTGCGTTCGAACCTACGTATTTAATGCCCCACAGCTGGGCAAGACTCTCTAATAAAAGATAGAGGATTTACAAAATAGTTCGTACGTTAGAATTTTTATCCATAAAATCTATGTACCATAGCTATCTACATACATATGCACTTGTATGCAGAATTTATTATGACTGGTTTAGAAATCCAGACGAGGAAACATTACAAACACAACGCCCCTTTCGCATTTATAACATTAGTGATAGATAATTGAAGATAGATTTCTTCACGGTTGACACCATTAAAATGAACAAATTAATAATTTCACTCAGCAGAAAAAAAACTTGGTAACTTCAACCATTTACCATTTACTCGATTATTATCACAAGACGTGAGGATGTATAAACTTGTATCTAAAATCGTCGATATCGATATAACAAGACGAAAGAAGAATGAACGTTCGAATGT
>DWHK01001508.1:0-11056 GCA_018247855.1 Graphium androcles
GTTAATGTTCAAGTTTTCACTTCTGCCGGCACCCGGAGTGCAACCCGTCATTTACAAACACAAACAAGCTTACTTGTGTATACTTCTTCGTGTGTTATAATCTTCTTAACGTCCCTCTCTTGGTGCGGGTAAAACTCTAGAGTCGTCTGAGTGTCCCATTCCCCGGCTCGACATTTGATCTGTTGACCAAGACAAAATGAATATAATATAAAGACGAAATATAAGAATATACATATAAATAAATTCTAATTCGCTTTTCGTTTGTATGACGAACTTATTAGATCATTATTAAATCTAAAAAGTCTTTTGGTTTGTTTATAATGAACAAGAAGAATAACAGACTGATTATTTTTGACAGAGCGAGCAAAGCGAGTGACGTTTACTTTTAGGATTGACAAAACTCATGTTGTGTATGTATATCTATGTATGTTGTGCGATAACTTTCGAATCAGTACTCCAATATAAATGATATTTTGAAAGAAGTAATTTAGAATTATTAGAAAAAAATAATTTCATAGTAGCTGAAATACTTTCACATTTATTAAAAAAATCGCAGGGTCCAAGCACGTGATTATTTAATTTGTTTATGTATTTTTAGATGTATAATTACGATGTGTACATATTATAATATATGATATTAGATATTAGGTTCGTCCTGACGTCACCCAAGGGAAATTGAATATCGGATAAAGAATGTATGATATGCTTTAATAAAAGCATTTTGTATTAAATTCCGAACTAAAATCTATGGAACGTTTGTTATACACCAAATTGGCGAATTTTAACGTTTAAAATACATTGGTCTCTTAACAAAACACTGATAATAATACATTTCTTTGAATTTAATTCTTTTTAAAACATGTAAATAGTTTATGCGAATATTGTAATTGTTAATAAAAATATATCATTAAAATCTTTTATGTATGAATAATAATGTATGTATGGATATCGCGTCTCTAAGATTTTCATATAACAATATCAATCATGTATTTATTGTTTATTTGAAAATTGCCGTATTATGTCAAAAATATCAATATTTCGAATAAAAAAACTTTTACAAAAATTGGAAAAACCATTTTTCGAAAAATCAATCTTTTATACGGCTTGCGTCTATTCAGTTGCACGCGAGTTTAGTAACTTCTGGGCATGCGTTATGTGAATATGGCTTATTCGCAGCCTTCACTTATTTTCCAAAATACTGGCGTATAAAAATCAATATGTGATGTATAAAAATCAATTGTGAACTGTGTGCGGTGTCATTGTTTTCAGGCATAAAGGCACTGGCGGAGTCCGTGAACATGGTGGCCAACGGCACCGCTCCTAGAATCAAGCAAACAGAAGAGGGCGCCACTTACGATCCAGCACTATTTAAACCGGAAACTCACCAGGTTAGTGCAAAGATAGCGTTAAACTTTTATTTACTTTTATCATTATTTATGGGTTAATATTGATCGCGTGAGTAGTAGTAGTAGTAAGGGGAGTAAGGGTATGTATTTCGAACGTAATTATGATCCCAGCGCCCCAAATCGTCCGCATATAATAAAAGCACGATTTTCGCATATTATTCTTCCATGTTCAATATTACAATGTTAAACAAATTTATGTTATATTGTCATATGAATTGTAAATCAATAGTAAAAAAATAACTTTGACGTTTATGTACTATACTAATTTTTAGGTTTAAGCCTTAGTTAATCTAGTTAATTAGTTGAGATTGAATCAGGCATTTGGTCAACCTGTGCATAATTATATTTATTTTAACAGTTAAAAAAAAATATTCTTCCGGTCGTACGCAGATCGACTGGTCGAAGGGCGGGATCGCGCTGCACAACTTCATCCGAGGGCTGGACTCGTCACCTGGCGCCACAACAAGCTTGTCACCTGACGTCGAGCTTAAACTATACGGTTCGGCGCTTTGGGAAGCGGAATACGAGACGGCCGGTGAACCTCTGACCATTCCTGGGCTGGAAAAGCCTGCGATAGTGCACGAAGCCGGTCTACTCATCACAGCTAACGACAGCGTTAAGGTATCCTCTTAAAGAAAATTATATTGTTATTATCCAAAATAACGACTTAGCCAAAAATAGTTTTACGAGTGCGTCAAGTTATGTAGATAAATACTACATTTATTTAACTTCATAGCATGAAATATAATAATACCTTTTGGTTAATATGAAATAAAAGTCGATTCATGTTTTAATATGACCCCATTCTATTTTCTAACTTGTAACTAAACATTTCGTTACACATCGAAAAGAAAAATTGCTCTAGAATCCGGCTTTCCTTTAATTTATTGAATTCTGGATTGGAGATTGGATATTGGATTCTAGAATAATTTTTGGACAAGAATATAATTTTTGTTACAAGAACTTAAATATCTACGATAATACGTATGTTCAAACAAGATTAAAACTAACATCTGGATTGTTGTATTGTTTTAGCTGAACATCAGTAGGATGCGTGTCAACGGCAAAATGATCAACGCACAGAACTATTTCAAGGCTAGCGAACAAAAGACTCAGTTGGAGTTGACGGCCGAGGAGAAGCAGTTCGTGGAGTCAGTTAGAGCAGTGTGGAAAGCCATTCTGCGCATAGAAATCGAACAAGACACCGATTTCTTCGCGAGCGGCGCCGGTTCCATGGACGTCGTGCGTCTAGTCGAAGAGGTCAAAGATTTGGCCGGCATCGAGCTGCTGAACGAGGACGTGTACATGAACACGACTTTTGAGGAGTTCTGCTCGGCCGCCGTCGTCCGCTCCAGAGGCGGGGACGAGAACAAGGAGATCACTTACGACGGTGTCGAGATGGAAGTGAACAAGATGCGCATTAAATTCCCCACTCAGCTGTTCATCAATGGGTGCTTCGTGAATGCGGAAGGTGGGAAGACGCTGGCTTCGGTGAACCCCGCCGACGAGTCCGTGATCTGCGAGGTGCAGTGCGCGTCGGCCGCGGACGTGGACCGCGCCGTGGCGGCGGCGCAGGCGGCCTTCCGCGCCGACTGGTCGCGCCTCAGCGCCAGGGAGCGCGGCCAGCTGCTCTACAGGTGCTTGTTTGTGCTTCGATAGGCTGTTTTTTATAGAGAAAGGTTAGCAAGCGAGCAGACGGTTCACCTGATGTTAAGTGATCCTGTCGCCCATGGACACACACAACATCCGAAGAGTGTCGTGTTGGAATTTGAATAATACAGGTTATAGAGTAGGATGGGTCAGGATTATATTAAGGATTCGGAGGGAAAAAAAAGAGGGTAGGAATGGCCATCCGGCAACCCTGAGAGCCATGCATATTTTATTTTATGCTGGCTGTGTGAAAGGCGGTAGTACTTCTCCGGGCAAGCGAGGCCGTAGAAGTGCAGCAAAAGCTGTATGAAAGATATTACGCTCTACCACTTCGAAAACATAGAAAACTTTTTATCCTCTAAGAAAAAGTTCACTATACAGATAATATAGTAGTTGACTTTGAAATTTGCGTTAGCAAAATCACGATTTTGTCCACGGAAGAGTTACTTATGACTTAGTTTTATTTTTCTAAGTATCTCTCTCAATTTACTAAGCATTTAAAATTGAGAGTTTTCGTGTCATCGCATCCTTTAGTTTTTTCGTCGTAAAAGGTAAATGAATGTTATTTTAAGTAATACTAGCGATTTACTTCCAATATTGTCGAAGTTATCGATTATGTGTGCTGTATCAAAGCGCAAGGCAACAACTGAATTGACAGATCTTATGACAATAGCCTCGCATGAAACAAGCGTAAAATATTCATACTTATGCAAATCATTTATCAGGGCTGTACGAATATTGTTTATAACTGATGTCATCTTTGCAGTAGTCCCCAGATCGTATGATCCATAATTACATTTTCACAGACTTGCGGATCTGATGGAGCAACACAAAGAAGAACTGGCAACCATAGAGGCGATCGACTCTGGTGCCGTGTACACGCTGGCCTTGAAGACCCACGTGGGCATGTCGATCGAGACCTGGCGGTACTTCGCGGGCTGGTGCGACAAGATCCAGGGCGCCACCATCCCCGTCAGCCACGCTCGGCCGGCGCGCAACTTGACTTTGACCAAACGAGAGCCGATCGGCGTCTGTGGCCTCATCACACCTTGGAACTACCCTCTGATGATGCTGTCGTGGAAGATGGCCGCCTGTCTAGCGGCCGGGAACACGGTCGTCATCAAGCCGGCAGCCGTGAGTGATCTGTGTTTTATTTTAATAATAAATCACCTGTTACGAAGTTCCTTTATGTTTATCTCCGAAAGTACCCAAAGAGTTTATTGAAATTTTGTAAATGTGTATACTTTCATTCCAGATTAAAAAGCAGTATATTTTTGCAGCCAATTGGTGTATATGATACCGAAATTTATTTTTTAAAGCGCATCTTTTTTATAGGCAGAGGTCGGCAAGTGAGCAGACGGTCCAACAGATGTTAAGTGATTTCATCGTTCATGGTCATTGTGTAGGAAACGAATTGTAAAAGTAAAGCAACCTTACAGGCTAGGCATAAACAATGGCTGATGTGTTGGGGTTACGATGCTGGAACCCTGTCCAGCGGCCTTATAAGTCCAGCAAGAATTCTACTCCGATGTTGTGTTCTACCTAGATACGATTGTGACAACGCAACTTTAACCCTTCGGATGTTGTAGCTGTCATTAGGCAGTGATTATCTGTCCACACATTTCTTACAAGATATCCCGAATGTCTCTTTTTATTAGGCATATGTATAAAAACGACCTGAATGTAACAATAGAAATGAATGGTCTCTGTGGGCGCAGGTGTGTCCGCTGACGGCGCTGAAGTTCGCCGAGCTGTGTGCCCGGGCCGGCATCCCGCCGGGCGTGGTGAACGTGGTGGCGGGCAGCGGCTCCGTGGCCGGCCAGGCGCTGGCCGACCACCCGCTCGTGCGCAAGCTTGGGTTCACCGGCAGCACGCCCGTCGGTTCGTACATGCTCCCTCCTTCCCTCCTTCACTCTACTAGACGAAAATCCTTCTGCCAATATTCCTTTCTCGTACTACAACGGAGCAAATGTCAACCACGATAACTCAAAAGTCGATTTTTTACATGCTGTAAAAATCCATGTCAAGTATCTTTATTTAATATAGAAATAATTACACTTACTTATTTTAGTAATTTGGATGCTCTCTCTCTCTCTCTGAAACGTATTTAAAAATATCTCGTATTTGGATCAACAGGTAGCACCATAATGAAGTCATGCGCTGTCTCCAACATGAAGAAGGTTTCCCTTGAGTTGGGCGGAAAGTCGCCGCTTGTCATCTTCGAAGACTGTGATATGGACAAGGCTGTCAGAAATGTACGTCGAAACGATCCATTTAACAAATGTTTATTTCTCTGATTACGAATTTGGCCATTTTCATGTATATTGCACTGAAAAAAGTACACAACGAAATTCATCTTTCGATCTTTTAATTTTTTAAGATGCCCAAGAGCGGCACTAAGGTTAAATCCGGTGTAAATACGTATGCAGATATAACATATAACATAAAATGGTGTGAAATTGCAACTATCAAGCAATTAGAACTTAATTATTTGCACTCCCCAGGGTATGGCAGCCGTGTTCTTTAACAAGGGCGAGAATTGCATAGCAGCCGGCCGTCTCTTCGTTGAAGAGAGTATCCACGACGAGTTCGTGCGGCGCGTGGTGGAGGAGACCAAGAAGATTTCAATCGGCGACCCCCTCAGCCGCGGCACGGCGCACGGCCCGCAGAACCACAAGGCGCACTTGGACAAGCTCGTCGAGGTAATTTATTTGTGTAAACGCAAATATAATCAATATCGTCCCTTAGCTTACAACACTATATATGTAGATTTCAGCCAATTAGAAGCCGAAATTCGAAAAGTAGTGACAGCACACAAGTCGGTTGGTCTCTCAACACCGCACAAGTGTTTAGTTTGTCATGCTTTTTTTGTAAAAGTACTTCGCGCTTATCGCGTTATTTGGGCTATATCTTTTTTACTGACTTTTCGAAAGAATTAATCTAAAAATCCTAGTAAAAGGCAGATGATCCAGTCGTTACAAATATACGTAACCTAGAATTCAGGCCAAATTCACGAGCTTCAGCCGTTACCACCTAGTCCCGCGCCAATTAACAGCATTAAACAAATAAATCACCTGCAGAAGTTGTATGCGACTAGAATACCAAAGCGGAAGTATTTGCAAGACCTAAAAATGTATTACCATTACACTTTTTAGGTCTAGCATCTTTTTTAGCATTACAACAACTAAGTTTTTTTGTTCACTAGAGATTTTGAGTTTTATTTTGTATTTTTATAATTTTATTATTATTATATCTTGTTTCGTTGGAGTTTATTGAAGACTGAGTTTAAAATATTTACCTCTTAAAATAAAATAAAATATGATTGCACTTACGCTGTTAAGCTTCGTGTATCGTCAAGTAACTTTAAACAATTGATCTTAACAATGTGATTCTTAACATTCGGGTTATAGATACTTATGTTATAATGGTTGTTAATTATTCTTGAAATATTTCTTAATTAAAACTTTTCTTTGTAAATCATCTAATAATACCTCATTCCCTAACATTTCCGCAAACAATATCGCCTTAATCTAATAAAATATCAATCAACACAGCTCAAGTCATAAAATAAAAGTCAAAATAGAGTAAATCGTCAAAATAAGTATAAATAATTATTTCCTAACTTAACTACGGTATTTATTAAGTAAAAACAGAAAAATTTCATAATTTTTTTTAAAATAGACAGTTTTTTTCGTCTCCTGTAAAGTTGGTAAAAATTACTTATGCGGTGTTGTAGCCAAGGGACGATATGACAACGATAGTAAAAGGGCTCGTATTATTTACTTACGGTACTTCATACATATTTATGATTTCTAAGGTAAATTTTTCACACACTGTTTGGTCCTTACTGCTGGTAGCTTTAATTAAAAAACCGGCCAAATGCGATTCGGATAAGCACTCGAGCTGTACCATACCATCGTACAATATATAATTGAACACTTTATTGCAATATCAACAATATAAATATACATTATATGAAAATATCTAGCGTCTACTTGTTGCCAAAATCAAGCAAAAAAAGCCAAAAAAAAAGACGTTTTTCGTAGCCGGAACCTACAAAATTTTTGCAACCTGTAACCTGTAAGCTTGTACTTTTGATGAACGGGGCACTAAAATTAGCCATTGCGTTATTATTGTAAAAAATCCATTTATAGCTATATTCCAATCCAAAATCGCTTCATTTCTTGACCGATTCAATAAGATGTGCACTTCTCTTTGAGCACCAAATTTTTTTAGCCACATTTCAATTTTTTTTAATTTGTTGCAAATGGGTCAATATTGTAGGTAACCTAACGTCAAAGCGTGCAGCTAATTTTTTGGTAGTTTGATATGGGTCGGCTGCCACCAGATAGCAGTTTTTCCTCGGAGTTTATTCTTCAAATCGGTGGAAGTGGTAAAGTCAAAAACGCACAATCCGCTCGTATTCTCTTCGAACACAGCATTGGTATTGCGGAGCAGTTCTCTCGGCATTCGTATTTAAAAGTTACCGTAATTTTGATGTATCCGTGTTTAAGTTCAAAGTCAAATGTAAAACAATCGGAAGTCATATTTTTATAAATTTAGAATGTAGTAACTTTCATTGCGGAATATCACAACCATGCAGGTTTTAGGTTAATTCAAAGTGGCGAGCACGGTAAAACGATATTTTCATATTTAAACCATTATTTTAACTAAAAATAAGAGTAAGCTTAAATGAATATTAGTTTTATATACAACCAAATGTTGCAATAGATATTGTCAAGTTATTATATCTTGCTTATAACTCTTGCAATTACAATCATATACGTCCTCAACTGGGGAGACACTGCCACCTTACAATGTTAGCGTTAATAAAGTGCAAGGAACCTGAAACTCTCCGGATATATTGGGCGTCGGACGACATCATCGCCTAACATTTGGTACTATCTATCTGATTGCTTTCCAACTCTTTTGACCTAAGAAATGTATCTTCATTTATTATATCAGACATAAGCACCGTGTCGAGCTGCCTGTGTACAGTGCGCGAAAAGCTCATGGCTCAATGTGCGTAGTTCTGCGAGCGCGGCGTGTGCGAGGGCGCGCGGCTGGAGCTGGGCGGCGCGCGCCTGCCGCGCGGGGGCCTCTTCTTCGCGCCCACGATCTTCACGGACGTGCAGGACCACATGTTCATCGCGCAGGAGGAGTCCTTCGGACCCATCATGATCATCAGCAAGTTCAGCAGCAAGTCAGTGCACCTATCTATTGTATTTCATATTGTCTACTCCTTATCAATTCCACTATAGCGGTCTAAATATATTCTATAGCACACACAAGTTGAGTGAATTTAAAAATTTAGCAGAGTGATTTCTTCCACAGTGATTGAGAACGAATTTTATTAAAGTCCTACCCAAAATGAACAAAACCACCGCTGGTCTTTGTTATTTAGCAAAAATCGAGGATACATTCCAAAATGTGCTACAAGTAGCAAAGGCATTATTTAAACTACAAGCAGCTGTAACCTGGAAAGCATGGTCTTTAGTAAGGAGGATAATCTTACTATGCACGAAAAGCAAAAAAAACTGGCTTCCGGTTCTTTGAAATATATTTCCGTTCAGTAGTTACAGAACTCACCACGATGGCGCTGCGAGGAACATAGGGGAAAATGAAATGAAGTCGCAGTTATAGAGTAGACGGAGTGAAGCGCCGCGTGTAAAGACCAAATTAACCGTTTTCCAATAATGACATCGCTTCCTGTGTGTCAGCCCAGGGTTAAAGTGACGTCATCTGATTTCAAAGCTTTTTAAGCCAATCTTGTTATAAGAAGATTATTCTTGTGCGCTGCACTATTGCTATATAACATCATTATTGCTACTTCACTCTGCAGTTCTGTAGCTTGTAGCATATTTCGACATATATTATATATTTAGAGCGCAGACATTAACAATGTAGTATTTATCATTACCACCATATTTATGAATAATAAAAAAAATGTTTCCTGTAAAATGTGTTTACGGACGATAATTTTACGTGATAACGTTTACGTCATAAAAAAATATTGATGAAAAATTAAGACACTCAGGCCGATCATGCCTCTCTATCACTTGTTCCGCGCTCTCGCTTACACACTCGGTTTTGGTGGAACGTGACAATGAGTCATGCTTTTTCATGCGTGCAGCCGGCATTTATTAATTTATAAGACGTTATCACGTCAAAAAATTGAAAGTCATAACTTTAGCAATTTATTTTTTTTTTATTATTACAATTTTATTACAATAACAACGAAAATAATTACAAAGTGAGAGAATTAATTTAACTACAAATCTAATAAACCTACTCCACGCGGCATGGTGCATTCAAATTGAATGTAAAATATTATTTATTTTATATATCGATTAACACTGATGATTTGGTAAACGTAGATCGTACTTGAAACCGAGTGTGTATTAATAAAATGATCGTCATCACAGGGACATAGACAGCGTGATAAAGCGCGCCAATGCCACCGAGTACGGGTTAGCGAGCGGAGTGTTCACGCGCGACGTGTCACGCGCCCTGCAATTCGCGGAGAAAATTGACGCCGGCACCGTGTTCATTAACACGTACAACAAGACAGACGTGGCGGCGCCATTTGGCGGATTCAAGCAGAGCGGCTTCGGCAAAGATCTCGGTGAGATATTATTATAATACAACTGTAACTACAGGCTGATCTAATGCGACAGTATAGAAACCCTATAAAATACACTTTTGAAAAAATACTACACTGCAGGGGATTTGCAATAGTTTAATTTAATTCGACAACATTGTATATCTGTATAATTAACTAACAATACATATATATGTTAATAAGCTCACGCGACAGAAAATTGAGCAATTTATCCATCTATCCATCACAATTATTGAATAAGTATTATTTTCACAGAAAATTAAAAAACCGAAGCCTTAAAAATTTAATTCCGTCATGTATTTTTTAAGTATTTTCATATAAAAAACAAACAACTCCCGATTTATCTGAAAGTTTAACGAGAGCTATATGTAAGCATGTAAAGTAAATAACAGAAAAAAATTCAAACGAATTAAAAACTTTCATTATTTGAAGTGTTAAGTGTGGTCAAAAAGATCGTTTTACCTACACAGAAAATTGATATAGGCAGAGGGCATAAATCATTCTTGATGTTTATGCTCCACACTAACCCGTTCCCATGAATATTAACACCAATGTAATTTGAAACAACGTCTATACAGATAGCGCTATAATATATACCGTTTCCTACTAAAGGATTATTTAGATTTAGTTATTCGTATCCATCATGGTTTTATCTCTATTCTTAATAGTCGTAGCTTGAGGAAGCCATTTTAAACTTGAATAGTTGATTTTTAATCGTTACCCATCTCAAAAAAAACGTTATCAAAACTGCAGTGACGACAGTATTATCATTTTGTTTCTTTTTTTTACAGGTCAAGAAGCTCTAAATGAATATCTCAAGACGAAATGCATCACTATAGAATATTAAATATATTGACGAATAGTTCTAATTTTCAATGTGAATTCTGCCATTAGGGCCGTTTGTTGAATGTTGTGTACATAACTCATTTGTTAGGAATCTGCTATATTTGTATGACTGAACTTCATATATGCTTTAAGAATAAATGATTATTATAACCGACTTTAATTTAATTTTTTTACAAATTATGATTTTTATTTAAATTTCTATTGCATATTCAGCAAAGTGGAAATGACAATACGAATGAAAACCTCGATTATACAAGCTCATATTACCAATTTACAATAGAAAAATTAGGCGTAAGACCAAAATTTAAAACATCGAACCAATTAAGTAGCAAATAAAGCTAAATAAATATTCTATCCTCTCTTGGCAAAGGTTTTCTAACCCGGTGAATAGACAACACGATGTTTATACCGATGCTGAGGTCCGTCACCTTTTAATGACAGACTAGTAACCGGACTATGAGCCGTGGTAGCTCAGTGTCCGGGCGCTCGCCTTTAATTCTGTATACTCGAGGCGAACCTGAGTTCAAACCCC
>DWHK01001509.1:0-11056 GCA_018247855.1 Graphium androcles
TATATGTATTTTATAAATATTTTTTCGGTTTTTTTTATAGATAAATGTTGGCAAGCGGGCAGATGGTTCCTGATGTTAAGTGATCCCGTCGCCCATGGACACACACAACATCCGAACACTTGCGTGTGCGTTGCCACCCTGGGAATTTGGATAAAATAGGTTTATTGGGTAGCATGGGTCAGGAACATATTGAAATTTCGGAGGGAAAAGAAGAGGGTGGAATGGCCATCCGGCAACCCAAAAAGTCATGCATAGTTCATTTTATGCTGGCTCTGTGAAGGGCTGTGATACCTCCCCAGGCGAGCGCGGCCGTTGAAGTGCAGCAAGAGCTTTATGAAAGATTTTATGCTCTACCACCAATAATGTTAATTGTATTCTGGAAACCTTCTCCTTTTTCTTCTTTTCGATTTTCTGAAATCCATATATAATATTGCAATTTCTTAATATGTGTAGGCCGTTTGTAATTCTGGCCTAAAGCTATTTTTCTATCCCTAGGAAATGGTATTTTTTTTTAATTAATGATATATTTTCATCCTTTTCTCTATCTCTGAATGTGCCAAAGAATTAGACAGATGCAAATAAACACACATCCCACTGAAAACGTTACAAAACTTCAACAGTCGAGATTAATAATACTACAAATTTGAAATACGAAAAATTTTGCCATAATTTCGTTTTTTACTCACTTAAGATATATTTAATTTTTTAAGATTACTTTCTTTACTTCTTTAACAAATTTCGTAACATAATCCGTCGATAAAATTATATATGAACAGAAACACTATAATACACTCAAATTAAAATGCACATAAATCATCCTGGTAACGAGTTCCGAGAAATTGCCTTAATTTTTCCCCTGTTACATACACGCGATGACGTCACATCGCACTCGCTCGGGGACTCGCTTAATATTAATATTGCCCACATAATATTGCACTGGCTAATATTACTAATATTCAACTCGCAGCTTGCCGTGCGCCGGCTTATTACATACGAACAGTGATACGAATGCTGGAAGTGTCTTGTTATTTATTACTGCTTACATAATGCCATCCTACATAGTTAGGGATTTAAATATAAATAACAAATTTACAGTCGGATCGTAACTAAGAAAATTCTTGATAAAGTCACATTTTGAACAAAAAACTACAACAAAAACTGCCACAGACGTTGGTTTAGACTGCGATGATCGTGGATTTGATTCCCACCCGGAACTAAGTTGTATAACCAACCAATAGTTGTTGACCGATTGGCGCAGTTCTTAAACCGTTGGTTTCGGCGTCGCGGGGCATGGATTTGACTCCCACCCGGCCTACTTCTCCTCCTCTTGTTTCTTCGTGAATGTGAATTTACATATGTATGTATCTATATACCCTGCAACACAAGCCATAGAACTTACAGCTAGGGCAGCGTTTTTTTTAATAAAAAAATTATGTACCTATGTAAAACGTCCTTGCAACACAATTCACACCACAACATTTACAGTTACTTCTGAATTCAAGGCTCTAGGTAAAAAATTAATTTGGCTTATTTTGTCAAATATGACATACGTGATATACCGAGAAATCCATAGTTAGCAGAGTCATATCTACTTATCGATTTATTTTTCTAACACGAGTACTACTATGTGAAATAAAATTATTTTACGGATTTTATCTTATTTAATACCTTGATGTGTTGTCGTATCTAGTTGCTATACATCATGATTAAAATGTTATAATTAGTATGCAGCGCCAAATACGGGTTGCTTCCTCCCGTTGTGCGCAGGTAATTGATTCCGAGGCGGAGAGTTGATATCTCGACGTTTCGGGAAGTTTCTAGAAATTTCCCCGGCGCACTGACGGTTCAAGATTAATTGATTATCATACGGGCCTTGTGAAAGTGTAATTAAAACTGAACAATAATTTGCTCGCAAACAACACTTTATGTAGATAACTATTTCTTTTCTTAGTTTTGTGTTTCAAATATTTTGTGGTACCGGATAGGGTAAGAAAGCTATGTGACAAAGCAAATGTGTCTTTAGGTAGTCTATCCTTACAAACATAATAAAGTTATCTATATTTATTCAATATAGGTAAAAGTTTGTATGTTTGAATGCGCTAATCTCAGATTCATGAGAAATATTTGAGGCTATTTACCATCATGCTGTAACATTTAGGGAGTTAACATATTGAGTAAATAGTTAATAGCGGGTAAGATCGCAGGAAACAGTTATAAAATATATTCAAAATCAAACAATTTCGTTTGATTTTGAAATATATTGATCCTTTTAATACGATATCAAGCGCCCTATGGCAAAATTGTGCCTTAGCATAAGAATTAAGTTGATGGAGTGGTGGAAACTATTCCGTACCAGCGGTATTTTTGTAAGAATGATTTATTAAAGAACCAGTTATAAAAGTTATCATAAACAATTATTGAATACTAGAGATCCTGCAATGGTCGAACTTTGACCTTAAGATTTTTAATTATTTTTATCTTTTTTATTATATTTTAATAAATATCACTCTTGGCAATTCGTGTAATATTTTAAGAAGAAATTAAGAGTTATAGTGACGTGTAAAAATGCATGGCAGTATGTGTTATAATTTTTTAAATAACTTAATGTATTTATAATATAAAATATAAAAAAAACTATTAGCTTTTTGCACTTCTTCTCTATATGGACTTTAACTGTGCTAAATTTCATTCTACTCCATCCCCACAACTCTCATAAGTTTACAAAGATTTTCCTTTATTAATTATTTAGTACTTTAAACAATATTAATCAAGCCTTTTGTGACCTTTCGAAAGTGGATTCAAATCAGCGTACCCATTTCAAATTGGGAATATTGTCAGTTACACTTAAAACTATGCAGACGCATCTATTTTTTTTTAAATGGTGTCCTCATTATAAGCTCTAGGCTTGTGTTACAAGGACGTTTTACAAACAAAAATTGCACAGACACAAACACCCAGATCCGAAACAACTATTTGTAGGCCATACAAATATTAGCTCCGGGTGGGAATCGAACCCACGACCTGAGACGCCACAACCATCTTAGCCACTGCGCTAAACGGTCATCTAAGATCATCATCAAACTTTGACTTTATGTTGTAATAAAAGCTTTTATAGAACTTCTATGTTTTCTAACTGAAGATTAGCGATATTCGATCATAATTAATTTTCTCGGTAACGCACCAACTTTATGGAGCTGTAGAATAACTTTTAATATAACACTAATTAGTTGTTGAATACTGGTTTTGTTTGGAACGTGCTCTTTATTGGTCCAACTTTTAATGGTGGTTCATAAGCTTATAACTTGATGAATATCTAATCGATGTTATCGCGATTCAAAAGAGATAAAAAGAAATATTTCTTTAACTTTATGTGGGACTAAGTATTGCCTACAGCTTCATTCACAGTTTGAAGATATACCTTTTGGCACAGTATCATGATATTTTTGGCGTAAATTACTCCTTATATTTCTATTGCTGCTATAGAAGTAAATAATTGACTGAGCAAGCGAAGCGAGTGAGGTATACTATTACAGTTGGCGAGACAACGCATTTTATGTATGTATGTATACATGTATGTATGTACTCGTATGTAACGCGATTCCAACTTCAATGAAATTTGGTATATATGTAGTTAATATCAGTACATATAGTACAATATTAGTATTTTAAAGTTCGTTGGGCATCAAAATTTAAGAGATATAAAAAATAAATGTGAAAAAAAATCTATGTTCGTAGCGAACTACTAGCAAAAACAAAATTAAAATAAAAAAATTAAGTGGGTCCTCCATACAAGTGTTGAATTTGTACAGAACCCTTCGTGTGCAAATCCGACTCGCACTTGGCCGGCTTTATTTTAATGTTCCGGAAGTATATGGCATGATTGAAATCCTCTCCGTGAACCGCATTAGAAACAAAGCAAATCCATTAAGCTGGCTTATCTCTGTTAAGCTAGTACGAGTCACGGAATTAAAAGAGCAGTAACGTTTTATTACGTTATGGATAGAGCACACTTTCAACTGATTTCAATGTGCTATTGTATATATGAACTGATTTCAATGTGCTTTGCATATACCAACTTTTATTGTCGATTTGTTTTTTCTTCGGAATTTTATTTTATTTTTAACATCCTCCGTACGCCGTACGGACACAACGGACGCATACAACTGTATAGCAGATCGACTGCTCTAATTTATCTTCCATCCGGGCTTTCTTTATTGGAAGGTCTCTAATATCCTTTTTGTACTCGTGGCAATGTGTCTCTAAGAATAACATGATATACGTTAAGACTTCAAACAGAATCGAATAAACGTACAAACTAACAAAGGTCGTGTTTCTAACAAACGTCGAAATCACATTTCGAAGGCCAGCTTATTGAGAGGCACAAGTCTAATAAACTAGAATATCATTAATTGCAATTTGAAAAAACTGAATGTTTCATATAATCATTTAACGGAGTTTTACTGTACTTTAACTTCAGAGGTAGTACATGTTATTATTAACTGCACAAAGTGTGATCTTTTAGCTCTTTACTAACCGGCACTACGTATAGGTTTTCCTAAACTCAACTATGTTTTGACCTACAACTGTAGTTTCTGTACTTTTAAGTAAGCTTTCGTATTTTAAACCCTTTCTAAAAACATAACTTCGCCTACCGAACCTAAATTAACCTTTATAAACCTTATCTAAACCACATCTAAATTTGATTAGTAAATTTTTAGAAAATTGGCAGGAATTTTTTAAGGCTGAATCCCCAATTCTTTTCATAGAATCTCGAATGATATCGACAAAAACTCTAGCGGCTTTTTCAGTTCTGTTCGCTCGCCATGAACCATTTTGATCGAGGTCACGCCCTCGCTTCTAACTAGTATGAAGTGCTTTGAATGCAGTATAGCTATAATTTATTGGATAACATAGCACGCTATTTTTTTTATTTGTATTTTTGCAATGACGCAAACCACAAAAAAAAATGTAGTAATCGTTTCGATATTAATTTAAACGAAATTGTTTTTATACTAATACTAGCGGACCTGAAAGACGTTTTCCTTACCGAAATTTGGCAACGGAATACAGCGACACCTATCCAGTCCAAACTAGCACTAAACTATCTGAGGCCTCATCCAAATACACCCAAAATTTCATTAAAATCTCTTCATCCGCTTAGGCGGAGCGCAGTGACATACGCACGTACGGAATAATTATATATGAACATATATTAAAAAGATGTAAGGATAATCTTTACAAAATAACGTAAGGAAAGATGCTTCTTAAATTAATAACCAGAGACTGGAGCAACTATGCCTGCACTCGTTGCATTCTAAGCAGTAAGGGGTTGCCCTAGTTAAAATCTCGCAAAAGGATACCTAAATCAAAAAATCGTCTTAGTAACCTCTCAATGTAATAATACTACACTATTTTGTAGACGCGAGAAAAAAAAATTATTCCCACTTTATGTGCACGTGAGATACCCCATAAAAATTTTTTTTTCGTGATTTTATTTTAAAACTTTGTCGACGTTGTAAAAACACATATCTATGCAAATTTTCAACAATCTAGCACTAACCGTATGGAAGGTAAGCCGAGGACGGACGGACGGACATGACGAAACTATAAGGGTTTTGTGAACTACAAAATGTAACATGTCAGTTTATTATGATAAAAAATTGTGTACATTGTATTACTAGTTGTAAAAAATAATAATTATAAGAAGAAAATAAGTCTAAAATGTTAAAAAATGGGGAAATGGCAAATCAAAATGTAAAAATTTAGCGTAGAATCTTGTTTATATTACATTTTTCTCAAAGCGAGCAAAATTGGCATCTTCAGTATAAGACCATTCAAACTTTTCCGGTAAAATATCCGGAACAAGTGTTGACATTGGCCTCGTTTTTAAAAAAAGATGGTAGAGATTCAGATGACACTTTGATGACCGTTTGGCGCAGTGTTTTAGATAAGTTGCAGCGTCACAGGTCGTGGGTCCGATTTCCACCGAGGACAAATATTTGTATGATCAAATAATAATAATACAAATAGTTGTTATGGATTTCGGTATGTATGTCTGCGTAATGTATGTTATATGTACGCCCTTGTAACATAAGCCTAGAGCTTATAATAAGGGCAGCGGTTTTTTAAAACAGGATAAAATACACTGAAATATTTGATTATAAAATATTTTTTTATGATCATAAAAGAAATTAAACAAGAACTGTGTATGTCATTCAGTGATGTATAAAAATCCCTAAATACACAATCAGCGTCTCAAAAACGCCTTCATAAATTTGAAGCACAAAGTTAAATTATGCAATTATTTGTCTAAAATATCGCTTTGTAAAAGCAAATTTATGTCCTGTAAGTAATATTGAATTTGCGAGAAAAAAAAAGAAAATAATGTAATGACTTTCTCTTTTATGTACAATTAGAGACAATATTGATTTTTAATTTGTTTTTCGAAACTCTGTTTCTTGGGCTTTTTGTACATCGATGATCCTAAAACGTTAAACAACTGATTTTCATAAAAAGTTGTAAACCGTACGTCAGTCGAGCATTTAGATAATTTATGCCAAACCATCATTCAGTCATATCACGCAGTTCTATCATGAAACAAAATTACCTAAATACTTTGTGAATAGCAGGAGATAATCATGATATTATTAAAAAAGGGAATCCTTTTTTAGTTGATTACAAATAATGTACTCAATACATAGATCATAATGAAAAGACATAACTAATATTAAAAAGTATAAATAAACCAAGTTAAATCTGCGTTTATCATTTGCTAAGAGGAAACGAGTAAATAAGGGTGATATGACCAATAAAAGCGAGGCAAAATAGGGTTATTTAAATTCAAATTCAAATATCTTTATACAATATAGAAGTGTTAACACTTACTTATTGATTGTCAAAAGAAACTACCACCGGTCCGGAAAGTAAAGCCTGTGAGTAAACTCTGCGGGACTAAAATATTTTTTAAGATTTTATTTCATTATTTTATATAGTAATAAAATAGTAAAGTTCACTTGAAAGAGCCCGGAGCGAACTGTTCATTACCATTACTGTGCCATTATTTCAATAATCATTAATATTATAATAAGTAAATAATGTAAATAGGCACAATACTGATACTTTACAACATCTCTCAAAATATGAGAAAATTTCAGATGAAACGTAAATTGCTAAGGAAGATGAATATAAACCATAACAATGTTTTGTATCATATTTATGTGATTATAACTAAAGATATAAACGAATGTTTTGATAAGTCTATGAACTTAAATCATTTTTATTTTCCATTAGATTTTAGGAAATATTAAAAGTCGTAATTATAAATTTACTGTATAGACTTCAATGACATTAACCGTATAGTTTATATAGTGTGCAGTTTTTCCTTGGAACATTAATTGTTTCTACTCGCTTCTCTGTGTTGTAGTCAACAACGGACAAGGCATTTTCAAATCGGAAGGACCCTTGTTAATAGAGTGCGATTCCGCTGATTCACTATTGTATTTTGTCGTATTGTTACTATCCTTTTGGTATCAACATGTATTATGTCATATCCATGGATATATTCACTTATATTTATGAATAGCGATTATCATCGTAAATCGAGAAAACCTCTAGCTTTTTCCATTTATAAAACTACGTCACTTAAAATCAAACATAATGGAACGGAAGCTACGGCGTAGCTCTAGTACAATGACGATATATTTGTAATGCAGCTCAATAATGTTCCAACGTTATGTTCTGGTTTCATCATATGATGTTTATAGGAATAAAAGGGGTCAACACCGTACATTGGACAATAACAATACGCCTGTTAGCCGTAACCGTATCAGAACAAAGCAAATCCATTAAGCTGGCTTATCGGAATATCACAAGTTTTTACGCTTAAATACAGCATATTTTCAGCTGTGTTCAAAAACTCGCTGTCCTCGAAGTATACGGATATACGGATACGGAAGTATACGGATGCTTTGCGCACGTTTATATGTAGTCAACGTTTTCATTTTGGGATATCATTCTTGTTATATTATTCTTATTCATTATATTTGAACATTCTCTTCCCTTTTTCAGGTCTTATTTAGTTTAACTATATAAACAATATAACACACAATATGGTATAGGGCAGTCACGCGGCCCAAGTAAGGATTGGCGAACTTCACATATTATATATGCAGGATTCCCCACGACGTTTCACCGCCGGGCAATCAATCGGCACTTAAAATTTGCAATTAAGAAATTAATAATATCGTTGGTGCCGGCACCGGGGTTTGAACCCAGGTTTGTCTCGAGTGTATAGTTTAAAGGCAAGCGCCCGGATACTGAGCTAACAGGACTCATTAAATAAAAAAAAAGTCAAACCTTTGTTTATAGTTACGAAGAGAAGAATACTGGTGATTTGATCAACATAACTGAAGGTAAAGTATATTAATACAATAAAAGGGCAGAGCCTTTAAAACAAAATAATGTTCAATATTTTTTTAATTACAACCAGGGAATTCGTTTCCCTTTTTTGTTTTTGTTTATTCGTATAAATATGCAAAAACCTGATGATGGTAAATTAAGGTTTTACGATACAATATAAGTGTTAATTATTATTTTAATAGTAACTATATGCTTCAATTTATTTCATTATTATCTGGGACGTCCCAAATCATTTCTATATACGTAAATTACGGACAATTCAACGTTATGGAGTGTCCTTAGGATATTAAATCATTGTACCTGATCTCCCCTTTCTTCGATCTACTCGTTTCTCTGTGTTATATTCACCATTGGATAAGGCATTATCTGGTTGGGAGGACCCTTGTTAGCGTCGATCGTTATCCTTAAGGAATTCTGACAGAGTGCGAAGTCCACCAATTCACTACTGTATTTTATTTGAGCATTATGAAATCCTATCCCTTTTGTATTAAGAAGTATTGTGTTTCATCGCTGTGAAGACTGATAAGTGTCTAAGTTATTTTACTTCAAATTGCTGTACATAACCAGGGTTACAATCAACATTTAACATTCTTTGTCCGAGACACAAAAATGTATAGGTTTTTAAAAAAATTTCATGTAGTGAAATATAAACATTTGTCACAAGGAAAAAAAATTAAATCATATGATATTACATGAAACATAAATTTTTAAATTAAACAACTTCACGGAGTTTTTGGTAGTCCTACCCGTGACTATGAATGCTGTAAAGGATTCGAAACGTCGGCCTATAAAATTTAAAAATAAACAGCGAAAAAATTAGTAAAGTAGTTTAATTTAAAATGTCCAATATTCGCTTAAGTCTCAGAAATGTTATTATGAAACATAAAAATAAATTTTAGAAGTTCAATAGATTTTGAAAGTTTTGTGAAAAAAATTATTAGAAGATAAATTAAATCTTAACTTTAAAGAATTAATTAACTTTGTACATAATCTTCTTAACATTTTATGTTTTACCGCCTGCCAACTTGCTCCCGACATTTTTGACGCTTGGCAGCATTCGGTGATGAATGTTCCTGCATCCTAAACTTGAACTTTAATAATATTCGTTAATTCAATATTTACGTTATGACACCTATCTCATAGTTTTCTAACGAAAATCTACACTATTTATTATTTAACTCTTCAGAAAGAAGCCCGCAAGAGACCAGTATTGTGCCTTGCCTTTTTATTGTTGAACATAGCCCAACCTCCAATTTAAGGTCATTTCTTTTCCTTCGTAAATTGAATATATACGTGGAAAGTAGAAAAAAACCTAACGTTTACATTATTCTCAAAAGTAATCAATATATAATTTGTAATGTCATATGTTTATATATTTATATTTCTAAAATCCTAACGTTTTATGAATTTTTACAGCAATATTTTTTTTGTAAGAACTAAAAGATTTTGGTTTGTAATTTAATAAAAAAAATTGCCAAATAAGCTGATGATTCACCTTATGTTAGGGTTGAGAAGAGGGATGCAACGTATTTAAGATTGAAAGGGGAAATAATTGAAAAATAAAAGAGAAAGTGATAGAGAAGGTGTAATATCTTCAACTAGTAAGATAATGTAAGTAGACCGATATGCGTAGCAAAAGTTCTACTAAAAGTTGTGCTCCACCACCAGGAAAAGCCTTATCCCTGGTCTACTTACAGTTCTTTAAATTTATACAGCATAAAAATCATGAGCCTAATATCATAATATATTCTTAAGCACTCCTCAAATTGTCTTTAACAATTTATGTTAAGTTCTCTACGTCGCGCGGTGATTCTATTTCTGTACCGTTAACGAAACCCTATTCAAACTGGACTCTTAATATCAATATCATAATATATATATAACTCTGCAATATTAATTTACAGTTAAGATTAGATTTGTAAGGCTTGTAGATATACTGTATGTTGTTTATATTAACTATCGATTTGAACGCATCGAAAGGCAAAAAAAGAATTTAATAGAACTATTGCATTCTGTTAAATATATAGCTTAATTTAAAATTCTCAATTTTTTAACGGAAGCATAAGGTGGCAGTCATTGGTTTAATTAAATATAATAATTACTTTAGAGATTACCTTTCAAATCACAAATCGACTAATTCCATCCTATGTATGATGACGGTAACTTAACACGACTCTTTAGTAGAGAATCAGTTATAGATGCTCTGAACATGATATGAATTGTAGCCACACAATAGCAATTTTGGAGGAACGTTTTATACACACGCCCACGAACATATAGCAACAATATTACTACGCTTTATTGAATGGCATTCACCAACTGTACGTGCTACGGAATTCAACGTATTAAGGCATGTTCTATCATTACGAACATGGCTATAAATTGAAATAATATGTTACGGGCACATATTTCATTTATTTATCGATATATGTTATTACACATACGTACATATATATGTTCATATTTAAGTTGCTCACCATTCTCAATCTTTTTCCGAGTCCTAAAAGTCCGGGCCTAGACGGGACAACTGGTTAAAGAGATTCACGCTGCTCTCGAGCTACAGTTCCAAGAAGCCCTCGACCAGAAGTCGCTTCTGAGCCGCTCCACTACCGGAGTTGCTCTCTTGGTTCCCAAGATC
>DWHK01001510.1:0-11055 GCA_018247855.1 Graphium androcles
TGGCAACGCATACGCAACTCTTCGGATGTTGTGTATGTCCATGGGCGACGGGATCACTTAACATCAGGTGAACCGTCAGCTCGCTTGCCAACCTTTCCTATATAAAAAAAAATAAGATAAAATTACCATTAATGTTTATTTTGAGCTATATTCGGTCGTGGGCAGGGTTATCTGAACATCAGATTGTTCCATCTACTCGATTGCTTCTTTTTTTTCTACTAAAATGATAGAATTGTGCTTAACCATTAATACTCTATACTATAGGGACTAAAGTGTCAAGGGATTGGTGTCTCGTTTCAACGATATTTCATAATTCGAATGCAACGTAGACAATGGCATTGTTGCAACTGACCGGGTTAGAGCGTCAATAGGACCGTCTACGTGATGGCACGCTAAACTTCGTTAAGTCAGGGGCGTTAGTATGGTCTTGGAGAAATGTGCTGGTATACTAATGGACTGAAATCGACTTCAGGTAGGGGTAGTTATACTATACTTATTAATTATCCTCCAATTTACATGTAACAAATATATTTTTAAAAATTAATAAAAAAAACATTTTTTAGTTTTCCGCAACATGAAAGCTGAGGGAATGGGTTGGTGTTTTGCACAGACTTAGTATCTCATTTTTTCTTTAAAAACCTTAACAAAAAAAAAATTACCAAAATTTAATTTTTTTTCAACTATTTTTTCAAAAACGAAATTAACTTTCTTTCATGCAACTGTTAAAAATTGGAATCGAGGTTTTCCTATGTTACGTTTGTGGGACGAAAAATTGCGGTTTACATTTTATTTTGAAAAGATAAATGGTTCCAGTAAGGCAGATTTCAAGCCAAATAAAGAAAAGAACAATTTTAATTTTTGTTGTACCTCATTGCTAAGTATTTCGAGTTTTGAAATAGGTAAACCCTGATTTAGACAATGACAATTATGCATCCAACTTCTGGAATAATTTCTCATTCTTTCTGTGACCATGCATTTTGTGAAGGATCCAAGATTGTGATCGAAAAAAGTAAAACAATCGCAATAAAATGTTTGCACATTTAAGCTGGTGAAACTGCGGCCAGCACCTAGTATTACATAAATAAAAAAATTGCTACTCATACACACTTTGAAATAGACATAGCTTTAACGGTAATACAAATCTAAGGCCGGGCTACGGTCATGCCTGCGCTGTACAGCCGAGGCTCGAGCGAGTAATAAGAAAGGGCATTCAGGCGAATAATGGAGGGACCGGTCGCCTTCGGAAATGCAGGGCCGTTGAATGGACATTTTCTTTGGTGCAATCGAATGGGGACGTTTGACCGACTGTCACACCGAATGCTTTATAAAAGTAATTCGCGAATACTAGTACTTCGCCGCGAACTTAGACCTCGCGATTATTTAACTTGTTGAAATTACTACACATTAATCTACATATCTCATAAACTACAGAATCTATTTAACTAATGTACTAATATTGCATTCCAAATTTTATTTTAATTGAGGCACTTTTCAAGAGTTATTGCGGAACATACATACAAACATATTTTTATGTGAGGGCGAGTGCGTTATATTTGTGAATCACATACAAAAAAAAACATACTGCATTTTCGAGTTTTTTTTCTAAATAAATAGAAATTTCTACGTTTTTCGAGATTGAAACAAAATCGTTGGTGCATACGAGAATATTTTACAAAACAATGCATCGTACATTGTTTGTGTAAATGGTCCGTCGATTGTTGAAAGCGTCAGTGCACTTTTACATTTATTAAAACATGTTACGTAAAGTTGAAATATCAGCAGGTATTTTTAAAATTTATGTTTAACTTAATCTTTTACAGAGCAAAAAAGTTCTTAATTGTAAGATTTTTCTCTGTGATTATTTTTTATTTCGTGACGACAGAAATTTTGAGAGAAAATTGTACCCGATATTGTGCGTCGGTGTGATAGACGTACTATGTTATGCAGGGGTCCGTTGAGGGGGACGCGCTAAAATAGAGGGGATTAAGTGGAATTAGGTTGCCATGGTAACGGCGTTCCCTATGAAGTAATAGAGCGTGGAGCTCATACAAAAATAATGTAACACGGATATGCATAAGGGGAATATAACACGGTAATGTTGGTGGGGAGTATGATGGCGGAGCTCGAGATGTATCTTCGTACATATCTTGAGTGTTATACTTTTTGGTTTATGAGTTTTATGTCATCGTTTATTGAAATGTACGGTTATATCGCCATAAATTATTGTTTACATTCTGCTATTATTTTTTTATATAGGGCCTTTAGAATATTTTAACTTTTATATCGCAGAAGCGGTAGCAAAATAAATAAACAATATCATCGACATTAATACTGTGAGGTTACGAAAATTAATAGGTAAGCAATTCGCGAAGACAAAACTGACAAAGTGTGTCTTAGAAAGAAACTAATTTGGAATGACAGATTTGATGGTCATTGTAAATAAACTAAATTAAATAAGAACTGCATAGGAACTATATATGAACTTAAGATATGCGTTTGTTTGTATTCGTGTCATTCAGAAACAACAACAATATGTTAAATTAAATTTAAAATATTTGAAGTTTAGTTATTTAGCTGTATATTTTTTATGAATGTTATAAAACCTATTTTAATGCCTTTAGAAAACAATTTTGAGTAGAACAGCGCGCTAAACTGTTGGACGAATAAACCTCAGTGAAAATGAAATTATCGTTTACGCGTTATCTAACGATCAAAAAGTACGTTTTTTTAAATACTCGAGCTTAAGATAAATGGACAATCGGTCCTTAAGAACGGTCACATGTTCGTGCATTGAATTTTTGTATCCATCTATTTATAATCCTTAATCTGAAGTGGTAAAACGCTCAACCCTTCTTTGTCAAAATTTGTTCGCTCGAAATCATTATTTATGTTAACTGAGTCAAACAACACACGTTTAAATGTACTGCGTCGTTTAAGTGATGTCTATATATAATTCTTATTGATGTAATAACGTCTTATAAATCAATGAACGCCGGCTTCACGCACGAAATCAACGCGTAAATTACGCAAGAGCGCGGAATAAGCGATAGAGAGGTACGACCGGCCTAAGAGTTCGGCTTATGACGTATCTATCTCTTTTCCACTCCATTGGCCGATGCGTCCGAGTAGAGAGAGACAGCTTATGACGTTATCACGTAAAATTATCGTCCGTAAACCGACTTTACAGACAACCAATTTTTGTAGAATCCAGCATCGATTTTGAATATATTCTTAACTGCCTAGATCAAACAAAAAGCGTAAAAATAATAGGTAAAAATCATCTACTGACAGAAAATAAATAAAGAAAAATTCCGTCGCTTGTGAATACGCTTCAAAATGCCTTTACAATAACAATAAGCTGCTGGTCTAAGGCCTACTAAGTTGAGACTGCACCGACGCCTCAAGCTGGAATAATATCTTGTAAGATCCTCTATCATCTTGATAAAATGCAACGTGGATACGATTTTCATGGGTGGACAGAGCGTGGTCCAGACCATAATTTATCACTTACATAATTTAAATCAGATATCAGATAAAAAAAATTAAAAGCTAGTTCAATAAACCTTTCATCAGTTGCAACGAAGGGATATACAAGATCAGAAGTTATTTCCATACATTTTATGTAAAAAGTGAACATCTCAAACACATTGAAAAGTATTAACTACTACGAGAAATAGGTTTTTTCTTAGTGTTGAAGAGTACTTTAGGAAATTTATTGCTTCTGCGATTATTATCTTTATAATTTTAGTTCTTCTTTTAAAGTAATGCTAAGGAATAGAGCCCATATCGATCGATAAGAAGAAAAATATACAGCGAGAACTAAAAATGCAAATTAATTGTATGTTTGTCATAATCTCCATATCTCAAAGCTAACTGATCTTGTTCTCCATTACTCACACCTCGATGGTTACTAGTCTTGTATAACTGTTGAGTCAGACACATTAAAACTCGCTTCTATAAATAGTGAAGATAGAGCGCTTAAAGCGTTTACAGGTAATAAATTACCGCTGCAACACTTCATAAAACTATCAAGTGGCCACAGCGTCTGTAGCCGCTCGGTTCTGTTTACAATTTACATTTATAATCAGGTTAACTCGCTGGGCAAATACTGCTCCCGGTATTTTTAATGCCGCTACTATATAACCGGTATAAGCCTCTATTGTTTTATCGAGACTTATGTATATTCACCATTTTTCTTTAATAAAAGCTTGTTCTTTTACTGGCGTAATCATAATATTGACAAATCCATTTATAAGGTATATAACAAGCTGTAAATTAAAAAAAAGTTAATTTACCATGTTTTTATATTTCCATGCATCGTCATCCGTTTATAAGTTATGGTCCAAATTTCAAGTATCGGGAAGTTAATTTTAAATCAATTACAAAATTCCACCCGGACAGACGTACAAGAAAGCGAGGTAATAAAAACATGGTAAAAAATGTGGTAAAAACAATTGCACTGATTTTAACTTATCTTTTGTGGTTTAGATAGTTTGCATTCCTACGCATAAAAGGCAAATTCAAAATATTTTATATAGATTTAAAGAATTATCTTTTTTTTTAAATAAGAAAAGCAAATAAAAATAAGAAGCAGGTGGTTACATCTTAATATAAATTAAACTTGTTCTTAAATCTAGTAAAATAAATGCAAATACAACACCCATCTTTATCTATACCTGTTAAGTTATGTTTATAAATTAACTTTGTATTAATAATCACCTTATGAGGCATGGCAGTATTAACGTGTAGCTTTCGTTTTGTTCCAGACCACGACTGCAAAATGGAGGTGAAAATTATATCGTTACTGATATTCAATATCCTGTTGGCCGTGGTGTCAGCGGATTTCACCGCGAACTGTCCGCAAGAATGCAAGTGCGTGTGGGCGAGCGGCAACAAACAGGCTGATTGCTCAGAATCGAACTTTCACGACATCCCTAAGACACTCAGCGCCGAAATACAAATACTCGATCTGACAGGTAACGAACTTTACGAAATAACGAGGCACGCCTTCGAGGATGTCAGACTCATCAACCTGAAGAAGCTGATATTAAAGGAGTGCAAGCTAATAACGATACACAAGAGTGGATTGAGCGGTCTCGCCATCATGATCGAGCTGGACCTCTCGAAAAATGACTTAAAGACCCTCCACGCCGACACTTTCAGGGAAACTTCAAAGATAAGGTGGATATTGCTCAATGACAACCAAATAGAAAAATTGGAGGATGGGCTGTTCAACAATTTACCCTTCCTGCAGAAAGTGGACTTGAGCAATAACAAAATAGTCACACTAGGCTTGAAGACTTTTATGAATGTTCCCAAACTAAACATTCTAAGGCTCGACGGCAATAAGTTAGAGCATATGAAAATCGACTCATTAAGCGCGCTAACTTCGTTATCGAATCTAGATGTGCACGACAACCCCTGGCGCTGTGATTGCTACCTGCAGCCGTTCCGAAATTGGGTTATCAGCAAAAATCTTTACACCTCACCAATAACTTGCACTGAACCGCCTAAAGTTCATGGCAAACTGTGGAAAGAGTTGGATTCCAGTGACTTTGCTTGCCGGCCGAGCATCGTGTATCCTACTGCGAAAACTACTTTAAGGGCATCAGATACTAACGTAACTCTTTCGTGTCAGGTAAATGGCAACCCTTTACCTGAAGTTAATTGGGTGTTGAATGCTCAAATTATTGACGGGACCTACAGGTATCAGGGTGAGGTAAAATATTACATTACGCAGAGTAGCTCACAAAACAGTAAATGGGTGAACCTGACGATAATTGATGTAGGTACGACGGATAATGGAGAATATTTATGCGTAGCCAAAAATCCTGGTGGTGTCGAAGAGCAGAGTCTTACTTTAGCTATAGCGCCAACCACTCCTGGAATTGTAGTTCCGCCCGGCATGGACAACAATATGCTACCGGTTCTTATTGGAGTATCGTGCACGGCAGCTATTTTGCTAATCCTCTTAGTAATACTCTGCTACTGCTGTTGTCGTAGAAGAAGCTCTGAGAAGAAGAAAGCGGATGCTTCAAATGGAGAAGCGTTGATAGAGGGTTCAGTTATTCCAGAAATGGAGAAAAGTCTGATAACGGCAGTGAATCCCGTGACTAAGCCCCCGAGACGCTACGATATGCCACCATCCATCACCAGCGGAGCCACGGAAATGTCAGAATTGAATAAAACGCTATTGGACAATGACTCTGTTTTTGGTAAGATTTTTTAAACAGTTACTAATGAAATAGGAAAATTATTTAAGTTTGTTTTTTCTACACGATTGTACTTATTATACATAACGAACATCAATACGTAAAATAATTATTTCATTTTAAGCGTACAAATTTAACATGCATTTTTACCTTAGATAACAATTCGCAAAAAGTAACTTTAATCATCCACGAAGCTTATTTGTTTAGTTTGTAATAAAAATCCTTAATATAAATTATTTAATTATTCTAATAATAACTAATTCCCAATTAATCTTGTGGGTAAGAATTAATAATGAAAACTTATACCGGTTTTTGTCTCCTCCGCAGCCCACAATGACGACGAGAAACGATCATTGGACTTCGAACAAACGAAACGATCTCAAGACGCTCTCAACGCGGAATACGGCAGAACAGACGGACGTGCCTATCCTCCAGATCTACTTTCTTTTCCCGCCAGAGCAGCTCAAATATCGCCAGCTGCGAGCAACGCTTCCACCGTCCCAGACACTAGCCGACTGCAAATAAATCCTGTGAGTCCGATACACTCACCTATTTACGGCGTGGCAACCAATCAGAACCTGTTCAGAACACTGCCTTACTCGCGTTCCCAGTCACCGTTTACAGCGCCCATAACCCCACCTAATATTCCACCAAGGCAAGGGTATGTAACTATACCGAGAAGGCCTAGAGTACCAAGCTGGTCAAGTACTGCTAGTACGCAAATCCTTCCAAGCACCGAAGCTCAGGAACCATTGTATGATAACCTGGGGCTTAGGACTACAGCTGATGGAAGCTCCGTTCTCTCTCTGAACAAAGCTGGCTTAGAACAATTCTCCCCGATGAGGAACAGACCTTTACCAGCAACTCCGACAGTTTATCCAAACCCTCATCAACTGTACTACGCTCCGATTGAAGAACAGGAACCGGCCCCATCGCCTGTACCACCTTTCATGAATAGAAACAGCATTAGCTCGCAATTATCCACGCAGTTGTCAACCCCCGGCCCACAAGAGCCGGTCAGCCAACGCATGAGCTGGACTGCAAAAAGCACTTCAACGCCACAGCCTGAACCCAGGAAAACCCTGTTCGGAGATAATCGGAATTCAGACGCACAATCGCAGGTCGAAAGTAGTACTCTGGGCCGCAAAGGCAAACCGGAGACTGGATCGTTAAGGAAAAATATGAGAACGGACAGTAAGGAAGATCCTACATCACCATCTAAAGAAGACACGCGAAAGACCGAAAGCAATGCATCTCTGAATCAATCTGGTACCTTGGGCAGGAGCGGCAAGATTCCTCCAAGGCCGCCGCCTAAACCCAAGAAAAAACCACCCACAGAAGTAAACCCCAACGAACCACTCTTTGAGGACGAAGGCGAGGATGGTACGGAAGTGTAGCTGACGTTTGTTGTGCGTGAAGAACTTAAACCAAGTGCCAATGAGCTTTTAGTGATTACTTCACGGTGTGGTGATACAGATATCAATGGTGACAATCAGTGAAACGTGCAATCGGATAGTTTGTTTTGCGGTGCTCTTGTGTAAATAAATCTCGTGCTAGATTTTTTACCTATTGCGTATGTACAAGGATATTGACGGACCATTTGCAAGATTTAATCGTAAGTTTGGTTTAGTTAGTGTTACGCCGTACGAACTAGGTTTGGGCGTAAACCGTACACCCCATGTTGTATTTTAAGTATTTATTGTTTGTACTTTCGTTTTAAGACCGCGTGATGGTAGCTCGTAGACACTTGCCAGTCGCAACGGTAAACCCGCGTCGTTTAAGACTGACTATTCTAAATTGATTTTGACTCATGACATTCCTGTTCGAAAACCGCTAGTGCTCCGCCATATCGTTTCTCCGGTGCATTTTTATAGTGATGCTAGGGCGTTTCTAACATTAGTTAGTGATACGGAAGACTGAGACTGGATCGTGTATCGCTTTTGCGCTGTTGATCACGTCAATAGCTAACACAAAGCGCTAATCTGCTCTTCCCTATGGATTGGAATCACATAAAATGTGTTTGATTTTCTTTCGCTAAAACACGATCTCATAAAGACACACTCTCGTAGTTCATACCTCAACTAGAGCTTATTACTGTTTTACAGGAAATTTCAATGCAATTTCTGTAATTCCTATCCATTTTACTAAAATATTTAACTTCCTTTTCTCTAAGTTAACATTATTTTAGTTCGCATTCCCAACGACTTGGTTTCGTTCCAACATTGAACACGGCGATATAATAGCAATTTATGTTTAGTTTATCCGTCAACGTAGATTTTTTTTCACGGATAGTTTTTAAAGATAATTTCGTTAATGTCCAACAACTAGTTGGATTGGCATAGTATTGTGTGTCCGTTTTCAATAGCGAATATAGTTCCTAAAATGACAATTGTTTTAAATACTCTAAATTAAGTCGCTCTACTAATAGTTGCAGCTGATTGATATGTCAATTATTATTTTACGTTTTCCATCTTTGGTAAAGACTAATGTATTTAATTCCGCGTTTCAAATCCATTCCTCGTTTTATATTTATATTAGTTTATAAATTTTAAAGTAAATGAAATTTCTTAAAAAAATATACACAGAAGTAGTGCAAGTTATCAACCATGTTTGAGGAATTTTGATTTGTGAAAAAACTTGTACTGGTGCTAATTTTTTTAAATGCATTTTCGTAATATTTAACTTATTTATTTCAATAATATAGCACCATCCTGTATTTATACTACATGCACAAATTACGACACTTATGATAGAGAGATTCGCTGGAGTAATAATTTTAACTATGTCCACGTAAAGTTATACAGTGTGTTACATTTTTTAAATAAGCGGTTATTTGCATTGTTTTAACTAGACATGATGTCTTAAAGTTACGAATGTATTTTAAATATAAATATTTATGTTCGCAATTTATGTTTTACATTTCACTTAATTTTATATAAGCGAAACATTAATGGTATAGAAATTATACATATATCAGTAGAATATTGTATTAAATGTTCAATCGTTTTAACGACGGTTTCGCTTGTACATTATATTTCATGTTACTTTGTCCGAATGAACAATGTTCGGTGTTTTTACAATTTTACTGTAGACATCCAGTTTTTTTATATATAGTATTTAAGCGCTATCTGTACATACAAACATATTATTAAAACTGATTAAAGCTATATTTCAGTAAAAAGTGTTGTTTACTTAATTACTTTGTGTGTTTACTAATTATACAATTGTTTTTTTTCCTTTTTTACTTCGTCTGGCTGAAAGCTTGACCCTTTTTGAGTTATCCCAGGTATGTGGCAGAAACTGAGCCAGCGAAGGCTGACTAGCGGTGAGGATTACCTACGTAGCAATCCCATTTTTGCGTGGTGGCTCATTTAGGTGTACACGAGACGATATCGTCCCAGCGCGGCGGAACAGCAAGCGGTATCGGACCTTTAGACACTTCTGCAGTTCCTCTCGCAGTTGTTCCCGTAACGTCGTCTATACTTGACAACAATAAAACGCTTTACCAAAATAATGAGGAAAATTATAAACAATGATAACTGCAAGTATTACTTATCATTTTTAAAAATTTAATTTCCAATTAGCAAGTAACAGTAAGAAAAAACTTAATTAATTAAGGCCTATAAAAAATTAAAAGATCGATATAAATAAACGAGAAAAAAATAAATCACCTAAAAAGCATCCACATGCTATGGTACGAGCTATGTTACGTACACGTAGTGAACTCTAGTAATGCGTGATGCATAATTCACTAAACATTTATTCTAAAATTATCTAGAACGTATTGTATTGTCTATGAATAACTGGAATTTGAATAAAAAAATCGAGGGCTAAATAAAAACTGAGCCAGCGAAGGCTGACTAGTGGTGAGAATTACCTACATAGCAATCCCATTTTTGCAGTAGTCCCCGTGGGAGTGGGCGGGCGTGGACGGCGCAATAATGTCATGATGAGGATGTACACTGTCGGCACTGTCATAAAAGGGACGTGATCAAAAACTTTAAATAATTAAAAAAAATATTCATCACATTTTATTTCTTTAAATCACAACTATACAGTTCCCACACATGTTAGGTCTTATAAACGATATGTAGATAATACAATTTCACCGTCTCACAAATAGAATGCATTTTTAGTCTACACAAATTCTATAAAACCAAAAATTTATGTTGTAATGAGCCGTAATTCAAACACCTGAAGCTACACTGTGCATAAGAAACCAACCCATACAAACAGTTATTTGAATGACTCTCCCATCTTTCGCAGTTATTCACTTAATAAAAGACATTAGGAAGTCAAACTCCTCAGTCCTATCCGTCACCACGAACGCTGCGAGGTATTCGAAATATCACGTGATATTTTTAAAATAAACTGCTATAAATTCCCTAGAGTATTTTCATTTGAAAAAGATAACCGAAAGTGCAATGATAGTACGCACCGACTGTTATGTAGGAAAAGAGTAGGTCTTCAGTTGATTCCCTGGGCAGGTAACGAATTAAGTTTTCTAGTAATCATATGAATTAAGAGCTAGTTATGTAACACATGAAAATTGTGACGTCGGTAGATAAAACTTGCAAATTATACAAATCCAAATCCCCCCGTAATTTTAATTTTTAAAATATGAAATTAATATTACACTGGGATTTGGATTAAAATCTTGGTTTAGGTTTAGTGGATTCAGCTTAGACGCTTGAGTTGAAATGGAGGCTCCTCAAAATTTCATCCGAAGCTGAACTTCGAAGCTCCAGCATCTTAACTCGATCACTAAGGTGGTAGAGCATAACATCCTTTATATAGCTTTTGCTGCACTTCTACGGCCACGCTCGCCCGGGGAGGTACCACC
>DWHK01001511.1:0-11052 GCA_018247855.1 Graphium androcles
GGTTTAGAATGTACAAGATAAACAATGACAGGTTGTTGACAATTACCAAAAATAATGTGCATACGTATGAGTAATCTATGTGTGAGGTAAAAATAGTGCTTTGCACGTGTTATACCTTTTATCGATATACCATACGGGATTAAAGTCAAGTGAAATCGTTGTGATCTCGCTTTATTATAACGCCGATTATGTATGTTTGTATTCAGAGTGTAATATCCGCTATAAGAGCGGACAAATTACATATTTTTGTTTGCTAACAATTTATCTTATTTACTCCCATCGTTTTTATATATAAATATAGTATGGGAACGTATTATACTAGTTTTTCGGAAATGTATTTTTAAATTTATTTTAGCTCACTTTAAACAAGCCGTATTTAACAACTGTAATTGTAAACCTCACTTGCTTCGCTAGCTCGGTTAAAAAAAAGTACACGGAGCCTTCGGTGCGTGACTCTGACGTATACTCGGCCGATTTCTATTTATCGTCATAAAATTTTGAGTTATCCCTATGATATTGTTTGGATGTATGCAGATTTATTAAATGTGTCAGAATTTTAAGTATTTCTTTCAATTAAACAACTTTACGGATTCTTTCGCGGTTTATTTTTTTATTTTATAACCCGACGTTTAAAGGAACCTTTTGTGTATACGACTTTTTTTAGTGATGACTTTATTTTGACATGGATGTTTCGTTAATTTGACTGAATTTCTATTTATTTATTCTAAATTTCTTTTTTTATTCTGTGTAGGATTAAAGCTACACGTAGGAGGATAACATCGAGAATATTGTAGTTCTCAAAAATAATTATGGACCGTACCTTATGGTATCGCATTAATCAAAAAAATAAGGCTTTTTAGGCATTTTTCATCTCCCAACAAGGTTTGAATAATTGTAAATATATTTTATTAATAGTTGCAACGAAGTAAACTTGTTGCAATTTTCAGAAGTTCACCACGATTATTTTTCAAGACCTATGAACGTTTCGGCAGTTTTCCAATTATCACTTATTTTTCTTTTGCAGATATTTCAAAAAGTCGATTGCGTTCGAACCGCAGTTGTGTGAAGAACATAGATCAAAGTACCTTTAAACGTGCGACGGTCAGAAAGGCAACAGAAATAGAAAAGCTTAGGGCAAACCTAAATCAAATAATTAGGAACTCTAACGCCACGCCCATCGGGTGTCACAGCAGCGGCGGATACTCTTGCTGTTTCTGCGCCAAACAGTTCATCACGCCCATCGACTTGAAGCGTCATAATATTGATGAGCACGTGGAAGTTGGCGAAACTAAGTACCTAAAGCAAAAGGACGCGCATAAGTTCAACATTAAGATGGACATAACGGGATTACGTTGCAAACTTTGCGATACTGATGTCGACAACTTGGAACTTTTACTTGAGCACTTGAAGCATATGCATAAAAAGAGAGTGTTCACTGACATCAAGATGCAGCTGATACCGTTCAAATTTGCCGAGGAAATGCTCACATGCTACATCTGCCAGAAGACCTTTCCTAAATTCAATACGTTGCGGGTGCACATGAACGAGCACTACAGTAACTACAAGTGCGAGGAGTGCGGCGCCGGCTTTGTTTGTCAATCGATGTTGCACGCCCACCTCCAGATCCACAAGCTAGGCACCTTCCAATGTGACTTCTGTGCTAAGGTGTTCGCGACCTATCGAAAGAAGAAATCCCACGAGAAAAGCGTCCATCCGAGAACTGAATTGAAGAGCAAATGCACCTACTGCGACGAGAGATTCAAGCACTACAGACAAAAGGAGCGGCACATGGCCGAGGTGCACGAGAGTGCCTTTCCACAGCAAAGATGCGAAGCTTGTGGGAAGACCTTCTACACTCGCAGCAGTCTAAGCATCCACGTGAAAAGGTATCATTTGGTGCAAAGGCCCCATAAATGTCCGCACTGCGACAAGCACTTCTTTTCTATGGTGGAAGTGCGACTACATCTGCCGACGCACACTGGTCAAAGGAATTTTGAATGCGACATATGCCACAAGGCATACGGGCTAAGGAAGACCCTGATTGAGCACATGCGTATACACCTGAACGACCGTAGGCATAAATGTGAGACATGCGGACAGGCTTTCATCCAGCGCGGAACTTGGCGCAGCCACATGAGGGCGAAACACGGCATTCAAGTCTAAACCGATTGTGTTCGTTTTGTAAATAATAAATTATATGTCACGTTGCAACTGTTTCTTTTTACCAACATTATCACATTATTCCTTGTAACGCCCTCCTCCTGTTTAGTTTATACACTTGGAGGAATTGCAAGTTTTCTTGTATGTTGTAGATCAGGTAAATAGACCTTGCGATCTGTTAGAAGGGCTTTATGCATAATCTTAAGTATACGTTCCCGCTTGTACGGGTACTATTAACGCTTGGCTTTTATAAAATATTGTATACCTACCATGTCTGCGTTCACCACACAAGAATATGCGAACATGCACCTTTTTTATGAGGAACAACAACCTTCACACTTTCTAAAATTACTCTCTCCGTCTTTGTCACGTTAGCGTCATTATCTGTCTCGTTAGCACTTCGTGAAATGACTGTGCATCACTCCAACTGGAATTTTTAAGTTACAGCCTTGAGGAAAGCCACGGACACATTGGAATAATTTTTAAGTTAGTAAGAAGAATTTGTTCAAAACTGGGTTTGATTCGGAAAGAAAAATATCCTAGTACATTTTTTTCAGTATAGTCAGTTAAAATTGGGCTAAGAATTCATTTTGAATCATTCGTTGGCAAAAAGTGACATTTATTTCCAAGCTGGAGCAGTTGACTTTAAAATTTTAGTCCAGAGTTTAACGGAGCAGTATTTGTGATTACATAACAAAAACAAAATGATTAAAACTTAAATATCTATAGTAATAGGAGTGAAAAGACCGCCAGAGGGCGTAGATTTTCTCAATTTTTGTTGGAAATTTGCATAATTTTTAAAATATATATGACTTGGCCTATTACCTTATTCCGGCTTGATGTCGATTTCTGAGACAAACCTTTATTAAACCCTAGATTAATCAGTTTTAGGAGAATGTGTAGTATGTATACTAAACTTTCTCCTAAACTTTCTTTAAACATCTGGAGGGCGTTAACTTGAATTAAGACACAACGGTTCTCAACTTATTTCATTGAAATTAGAAACAAGACTTTTAATTTTGTAAGGCAAGAAAAATTCTTTGACACTCTGACACTCATTAAATATTTATATTTGATATAGTAGCCATCGATCGGAAATATGGTTACGTCACATTAAACAAACGATTTTCTTTGTAGGTTTACCGCGTATCAAAATCTCTAAACTCCAAAGTCGGGAAACGAAAATCGCTGACGAAGAAGGTACCGTAACATCTTCCAGAGGTCGAAAATCTTCCAAATTGAAAACGGATCTTGAGAGGCTCGAAATACGAAAATATGGTGGGGAATTAAAAAAGCACCGGACAAACGTTATAGAGATATTGCAATGGTCAAACGCTACTCCCATCCGGTGCAGAGGTGGTATCGGTTATGCGTGCTGTTTCTGCACAGATCAGTATCCCGTGCCGGCGGATCTGAAGAAGCACTGCTTAGAACGCCACGACGGTGAAGCTGTCTCTACATTCATGAAAGGCCGCGACATGCACAGCTTCCTTGTAAAACTCGACATCACTGCCCTCCACTGCAATATTTGCCAATTGTCAGTGGAGACATTAGAACTGCTTATGAAGCACTTGAAGAACCGCCACTCAAAGAAAATAGACCTAGCTATCAACAACCACATGATGCCGTTTAAGTTTGAGGGCGAGGAACTACGCTGCTGCGTTTGCTCAAACACCTTCCACAAGTTCCAAGCATTACAGGTCCACATGAACAGCCACTGTCGCAACTACGTGTGTGAGGTGTGCGACGCAGGTTTCATTAACCGGCACATGTTGCGTTGCCATAGCGACGGCCACAAGATAGGTATATTTACTTGCGATAAATGTCCTAAAGTCTTCAAGACTCATCGCATGAGAAAGCTGCACGAGCGCACTGTCCACCGCTCGAGTATGCCGCATAAGTGCGGGTACTGCAGTGAACGATTCAGAGAAAACTGGAATAAATACGAGCACTTGGCCAGAGTCCATGGAATACGTGGCCCTGCAGTCAAGTGCCAGGCTTGTGAAAGGACCTTCGACACGCAGCAGCGCTGGCTGTTGCACATGAAGAAGGATCATTTGATGTTACGCCAACACAAGTGCACCCGTTGTGACAAAGCCTTCTACGCTAAACGGGAACTCACAGATCACATGGTGAAACATACCGGCCTGAAGGAGTTTCGATGCGAGTTGTGCTCTAAGAGCTACGGCCGTTTGAAGACCCTAAAAGAACACATTCGTAGACTGCACCCGGATGATATATTGAAGTGCCAGCACTGTGGATGGACTTTTACGGACTCGGATAAATATAAAGCCCATATGGTCGACAAGCACGGGAACACGTGACACGTCTTCTAGAAATATACTATTTATTTCATTAACACGTTCCATGTCAATGGCTCGTTGTTGTAGATGGTGTATTTGGAATGATTTTTAGTTACATGTATATATGAATTTAAATGAATAACTGAATAAAATCGGAAAATGTAAAATCATTTCTGCAATAAATTCATACATTAGCCGTTTCCGGATCATATAAGCGTCAATGGAAGTGGTAATATATACAGTATACTGTGAAGTGTAACTTGAGTTAGCGATCAAATAAATGTTTCAGCAACTGTAACAGGCATGTCATTTACAGTCATTTACTAAAACAAAAATGGTCCCAGTATCGTTACTTGAAGAACTCCCACTTCTGCTCGACGACAAATTTCAATAAATCGACTAACTATTGCGCTCTATCCATAAGACAAGATAATCAAGCTTAGACATATACGCCGTTAAATTTTTAATAATTTTATTACATAAATTATTTTTCACATAGTCGAAGGCTTTGATAACATGTTATAGTAAAACTTAGTGATTTTGAAACCCAGATAAAATGGAAATTACATAGCAACTATTGATGCCATGAAAAAAAAAATATTATGATAATATTTTGTTTTCAATGATAAATGTCGTTAAGAATTTGCAATATTTTGGAAATTTTGCGGTTCTATCGGAATTTGGGTACGTGTTGAAAATTTACCTGAACACATATTAATTTTGATTAGCAATCTTGATTTTAAACTCATACTGTTTTTAAAAGATACGTATATTTGACGCGATCTTCTATTGTTATAATAATCCGCCTCAAGGTAATAGAAACTCTTTTAAATGTTTTTGCGTAGCTTCGCGTAAATTTATAAAATAGATACTTGAGTCCCATCATTGTTAATGGTGTTGACATTTAATTAAAAATCCGGGTGTTTAATTTAACCAATTTGATATTTTAGGGTTCCATACCTGTAAAGGAAAAAAGGAATCCGTATAAGATAACTTCATTGTCCGTCTGTCTGTCCGCCGCGACGTCTACACTATCAAAAAATATGGTCGTTTATGTCGCACTTCCATTACATTCGCAAAAGGAATCAAAACCTATATCCTGTTGACTTAAAATCATGCGATTTAGAAAAAAACAAGATCTTGTAGCATAAGTTTGGGAAAATGTCCGAAAACCGTTAATTTGTTGTTTTGTGTGGTGGTACGGAACCCTCAGTTGGAAGAATCTCAGTGCGGGAGACCGACTCTTACGTGTCCGTTTTTTTTAAACAAAAGGTATTGAAGTAGATATTTCTTATCAAGTATTGGGTATCACCTAACTTTCATTCTTCTTAGGTTATAGTCAAAATCCAAATTTGTTTGTGTTTTCACAGTCTATTTTTTCCTTTCATTTCCACGAACACACTGGAGTGAGCTTTTGCATAAAAACGTTTTCCCAAGTGAATGGATAAATTTAGAGGGAAGCTTGGTGTAAACTACCGGGGAGCCGGAATATATATAAAATTGAATATTTAAAAAAGAAATATAAACTATAAGTACGAACTTTATGCGCGTAAAATCGACGCACAGTATTTTACTATTCTCATATATTACACAATATAACAGTTTAAAAAAGAGTCTATTGATATAAGTTTTTAGTTTATCATTGTTAAGACGGGCGCGGCATCAAGAAGCGCTGAAATTTATTGCTCTAAAAGGATAGGAATAAACAGTCACCCTGTCTAGAATGAATAACACGAAGTCTGCCGTTACACTCGGCACACGACCGTTTCCGGTACACTAATAACAGTTTCTCTTTGTAGGTAGCGGAAGAGTGATCAGAATTGAAACCGGAAAAAAAAGTGGGATAGCACTGCAGTTTATGACGAAAAGGAAGCCAAGGCCTGTCGCACCGCTAACAGATGGAAAGAAGAACCAGCACAACCTAGACGTGATCCTTTTGAACTCGAATGCCAACCCGATCAGGTGCAAGGACAGCTTAGGATACGGTTGTGCGTTCTGTCCCTTGCAATTCCCCCAGCCGGTCGATTTAAAGAAGCATTTCATGGAACAACACAACAATGATCGCCTCGTCGACTTTATGTCCAGTAAAATGTTGGAAAACGTTGTGAAGCTGGATATTACCTTCCTTACATGCGCCCTGTGCAATACTGGCTTTTCTCAACTCGACGACCTCGTCCACCACCTGAGAGAACACCATAGCTTGCAACTATACGCCGATGTGAAGAGTAAAATCGTTCCCTTTAAATTCGACACGCCGGAGCTGAGATGTGCGCTTTGCACTACCGAGTACATTTCCTTTAAGTTACTTCAAGAGCACATGAACGCGCACTTTGCGAATTACACCTGCAAGGTTTGTGGCAGAAGTTTTGTTACTGAACGACTTTTACAAGGGCACGCGAGGCGACATGGCAACGGTGTTCACAAGTGCACAACATGTGAGAAGACCTTTACCACCGCCGAGAAGAGGCGAGAGCATGAAAACAGAACTCATCTTGGGCACAACAAGCGTAACAAGTGCTTGCTCTGTGATGAACGCTTCTTGGACTATTGGAAAAAGATTGATCACATGGTAAAAGAGCACGGGGCGCCGCCCGTAGTGTTAAAATGTCAAGCGTGTGAGCGGACTTTTAATAACCAAAGGGCTCTGGCGAGGCACAAAAAGAAGGATCACTTGCTCGAACGAAGGCATGCATGTCTCGAGTGTGAGATGAGATTCTTTAGTACTAGTTGTCTAAAAAAGCATATGACTAAGCATACAGGCTTAAGGCAATACACTTGCGACGTGTGTCACAAATCTTATGGCCGGAAGCATACGCTTAGAGAGCACATGAGGATACATGCAGACGACAGACGTTTCAATTGCAAGCATTGCGGCCAAGGGTTCGTGCAGAAGTGCAGCTGGCGGTGCCATATGCGCTCAAAGCATGGAGAAAACGTTTAGCAATTATTATTGCCGGTGTCATAATAAAATAAATTTGTAAGAGCATCAAGCTGGCTTTTTATTCTGTTATATCATAGTTACGATTGGTTGTTTGACCAAAACTCACGTTTAGAGTGAACTTCTACGTTACTGTTGTACTTTACTGACGATATCCTTGTTTATATATTGAACTTTAAAACATCAGCAAAGCACGCTGGAACCTCCTGTGATGAATATTTCTTTCATCACTATAGAAGCAATCAGGCCGTGAAGAAGATCCCAACGTTGGTAATAGAAATGATCGAAATTTTTTGTTTGTAGGTATTCGTGCCAACACGAACAAAGCGATTATGACAAGTACAACAGAAGTGAGTGGAGACACATACAACGAAAGAAGGAACGAAGCGAATCAAACACCGGCGAAACAGTACATAAAGCATCAAGAAAATCTTAAATGTATTCTTCAATACTCCAACGCTAGCATGATACGCGGTAAAGACAGCCACGGGTACAGTTGCAACTTCTGCCCAAACCGCTTTCAACTGCCACACGATCTCAAATCCCACTTTCTGCAAGAGCACAGCGACATCCAATCGATGCGTTTTCCGAAATTCACCGACTATGTCATGAAACTCGACATTACCGGCTTAAAATGCACCATATGCGGCCAAAACTTTGAGCAGCTGAACTCGTTCATTCAGCACCTGTTTAACGATCACAACAAAAATATACACACCGATATCCATTGTGAAATTATTCCTTTCAAATTCGATACGGACTCGCTGCGCTGCGTTGCCTGCTTGGCGGAATTCATCAGCTTCAAGATGCTCCAGGAGCACATGCACGTGCACTTCAGCAACTACTTTTGCGACACGTGCAACGCCGGCTTCGTCACCAAGCGACGGCTTGTAAGCCACAAGCGGCGGCACGACGTCGGCTGTCACAAGTGCGGACATTGCGAGAAGACGTTCGGCTGCGAACAGAAGAGACGCGATCACGAGCAGAGGATACATCTAGGGCTTAAAATGAGAAACAAGTGCAAACACTGTGACCAGCGCTTCGCTGATTACTGGACGAAAGTGGAACACATGGTCAAACAGCACGGGGTTCCCCGAGTGGCTTTGAAATGCGGGGCGTGTCAGCGCTCCTTCGACAACAAGAGGGCCTTGACACGTCACGTGAAGAAAGATCACTTGTTGGAGCGGGAACACGTTTGCGGTGTCTGCGGGATGCGGTTTTACCTCAAGCATAGGTTAAAAGATCACATGCTGGTCCACACGGGCGAGAAACAGTTCCAATGCAATGTGTGCAGTAGGTGGTACGCGACCAAGAAGTCTATTCGTCAACACTTGAGGCTGCACGTGAAGGAAAAGTGTCATGTCAGCTTGCCAACCACGTGAAGGCTGAACACGGGAAGAAAGATAAATGAAGGTCTATAATCGAATCTTATACTATAAGGGAATAAAGGTCCTAAGAAAGTTGAAAATTAAATTGCTTTATGAACACTCGTAAACCGTCTACCAGCAATGGTATTCACGTTCTACCAGGAGTAACCTGTATCGCCAAATTATCCATGTAAAATACTTTGGGATATCATTCACTGATGTAATTCCAATAAAATGGCTAGTGTCTATCTGTGATTTCATTAAAGACGTGAGTTTTACCTTTCTGTTCTACTATTCCATACATATAAAAACAAAATATTTGATGATAAAGTATTGCGATATTAATTGTTCTGCAAGTAACCTTTAAATTATTATAATATTTTCTATAATATTTACTACCACAAGTTTAATTAACAGCAAACATATTCATAATATACTTAAGAACGATAAGGAATATCTAGGAACCAATAATCTAATACACGTATGCTGTGGATAATGCTGTAAAGAATGCTAATTCTACTTCCTCGCTGTTGTATGGTTATACCTAATCTTTAAGCAGGAACTAGTAATACAACTACTTCGAAAAGAACCAGGCCTCTTCACCTGTTGCAGTATTAATATTGGAATAGAGTTTGTTCAGTAATTTATGATACTACAAATCTAGCGTAGCCACAGCAAGTGGCACATAAAAGTAATCCACACTAAAGAACTGATATCAATCCCATAGATATATCCTTAAAAAAATAACACTATTATGGAACTTATTTAAAATGTCTTAAAATTATCTATAGTGGTACTACATTTTATTTGTATAGGCATAGCAAACGAAAAGGAAAAACAGACCTCTTCGACAAACCATTTAAAACATATCGCCAGGTCACAAACTTTAATCTATATTAAGGGAAAGAATACTTTTCAATCAAATATCGGTACGTAATTTATTTTTAAGTTAGTGAATAGTATCGTACACTACCTGAAATAAATAATGACTCAGATTCCGACTAACATTCTAACGCCAAGACGGACGATTTTTCCATTTCAGGTCAGACCCACGTGGAAGATTCTGGCGGCGAGAAAATAACACTAGAAAGCAAAAACTTTGCCGTATTCATCGATATACCGTCCCAAACAAGACCCATTTCTCCAGAGCCCACTTTGCAGCTGAGGCCCATTTCTCAACCAAACCCAACTCGACCAAGTCCGACCCAAGCGCCGCCGTCACGGAAACCAACGGAACTGGACTTTCAGTTTGACAACATAAGGTCCATTTTACGCTGCTCCAACGCCACGCCGATCCGCTGCGGAGCGGAAGGAAAGTATACCTGCGGCTACTGCCCGAAGAACTACTCCACCCCGAGAACACTGAAGCAGCATACTCTAAAGACACACGAGACGCATAAACCGGAATGTCTGAAGACACCGGCGATCTCTAGATACGTCGTCTTCTTGGACGTGACTGCCTTAGCTTGCCGTTTATGCGACGTTGCCTTCAAGAAAGTGCCCGATTTGATGGACCATCTTAAGGTGCAACACTCGCAGCCGATACACACGGACGTGAAGAGCCACTTGGTGCTGCTTGATTTTCCCGAAAACCTTATGCAGTGCCCGGAATGCGAGCAACGTTTTGAAGACTTTGAAGCTCTAGTGCAGCATGCCAGTTCGCACAATAAAAACTATCCGTGTGACCTGTGCGTAGACAGGTGGTTCGTCAACAAGAGTTTGATGTTTGAACACAAGAAGACTGTGCATTTTCTCTAAGGTCTTTTTGTCGAGAAATTAAATTCAGAATCAGTTGTGCAGCGTTTTCTTTCAATGAAGGATTCTATAAAGTTTTTCATGATATTAGATGTGAATGCAAAAGCTCGTATGTCTATTTAATCTATATACGAATAAATAAAAAAAAAAACCGGGCAAGTGCGAGTCGGACTCACGCGCTGATGGTTCCGTACCACCACCCAAAATAACGAATTTACCGTTTTCAGTTTTTTTCCTACACTTGTGCTACAAGATATTGCTTCTTGCCAAATTTCATGATTCTAATTGCGTAGACTTAGGAGTTGATTTTCACAGCTCTTCTACTTCTACGCGTTCTTGAGAAAAAGGGTCTTGATGGAGAGACAGACAGACAGACAAATAAATGATCTTATAAAGATTCCTTATTTCCTTTAGAGGTACGGAATCCTGAAAATTTACTACAACCTCTCCTTTGCTTGTCAATTGATATTACTTTTAGTGCCAACTTGCTAACATTGAGGCTTAAACTATAGTTAAGCTCAGTAGGTGG
>DWHK01001512.1:0-11048 GCA_018247855.1 Graphium androcles
GTATTATATTGTCTATGAAACGTCTAGCATTCTTAGTTTACAAGATTTATAGGTTTCTTTAGGTGACCCGCATTCATTCCTCGCGAGCGTGTGTATGTCTTTATGAGTTGGAGTAAACTTACCATAGCTTTAATTAATTTTTTAATTTCAGCAATTTAACGATCGAAAGTTGTAATATTATCTTAGATGTCGTCGTCCAAGACCTACTTGTAGACAATATTGTACCAGATTCAAGCTCAGAAACTTCGTTATATTGCGATGTGAGTCGACCCCTGCTAAGTACGTGTGTGATTTAGTGTTAAAATGATTCTTCAAGTCATCTAATTTACGCTCAATATGACCAAACTGAATTTTTTGCTCCTAGCTGATTGCTTTTATTGCCGTGAAAATATCATTGGAAGTAGTAAGTGTTACTGCGACTGAATCGGTCAGCAATCGTGTTTATACCTCTGGTGATTTATTATTTCCACAAGTCGTTATATTACGAGTGGAAGTCATGCGAATGGGTGTTTCGTTATTATTGTCTTTAGGTTTTACTGAAAGGAACCCAGCACGTAACTAATTGGGATCAATTCTTGTGCGTGGTAATAGACTTATAGAAGTGTACCTTACGCAATCTAAGTGGTAATCTAGATCACATATTGGGCATCTTATTCTATCAATTGACTTTACCTCTTTATTACACGTAGACCATATATAAGCCATAGTGTAATAAACAAAAAGATAAAAATTTATCAAAAATTGGACTCGAAGTCACACAATCGATTTTTAGAATACTTTGTAGTTACGCGGCTAAGGAGACAAATAAACGCTGCGTATAATCACTGTATTACATAAAATTGCCAAAGCTGAGTCAAATTTTGCAAAAGTCAGTGTTATTTATATGTATTTAACACATAAACAACACTCAACATTGAGCCAATTTTCTTATCATTTTATCATATATTGCATCTCAATTTTTGTTTACAATTTTGTCGAGAAACAATTTTTAACGGCAACATATTAGCACATAAATAGCACTAAATAACTTACTAAAGCAAATTTGTAACTGATCGGGCTGGGTAGTTGGTGCTAGCAACTAATGTAAACTAGCATTACGATTTTTTCGAAAAGTTTACGAGCAAAAATTTTTCTTTATCAGCAATAAATTAACCCATTAATAGAACTCAATACTTAGCAAAATTTTACTTCGTTAGACTGGTGAAGATGGCATTGTCATCGTTTTAGCGAAAAGTTTTGAGAAACATTTTTTATTAGTATACAAATAGTAAAGTTTTACTTGAATGGGCTTTGTGTTTGGTGCCAATTTCTCGAACGTAAACTTTTTCACTAGAAGCGTCATTGACATTAAAACGCCTTCTTGAATCTCGAATAAAAAAAAACAAAATATATACGAGTATATATATATACACTTTTCTACGATGACGTTTTGGGGTCTTCCTCTACGATGTTGTCCGTCTTGAGGCACCCATTGAGTAGGTAGAATGATCCGATGCATGCACACTGATGCTCTCGGTCAGTCCCATTTCGGGGAGGTGAATTTGCATCCTACATCTGTTATGCTAGTTTCAGAACGCAGCTGTGTATAAAAAATAGGAAGTAGCCAGTAGTTTTACTAAAATTGTCTTAACAATTCACTATAGCAATCAATCAATCGATATTATATCACTTACTTCATTTTGGCTAGCTTTTAAAACAAATCATCAAATTTATCCAGATCGAGACACCACGGATATCATATCCGTGGTGTCTCGATCTGGATAGCCGTAACGTTTTATTAAATTACCATATAAAATGACGTTGTCACTAACGATTGATGGCAAATCCTGAATTAATATTAAATATATGTAAATTTTATATATTCACAAATGCCAAAAACAATTTTAAATATATATAAAATCCAAAATCGTTTAACGATCAGCATCAAATCAAATAAACACAGCGCATATGTATGTACATCTGTTGAAACTTGTTTTCCGGCCGATACATAACTAAAACACGAGACAAAGGGCAGCTCAAACAGGCGTCGACTTCCTTTTGTAAGTTGTTAAGCAGGCCCCTACTGTTCTATAACATAAACTAAGGTACACAACATGCATATGCGCTTTAATCAATGGTTTTGTCATTTCTAATAGTAATGGAAGAACTTTAATAACCAATGTTACTATTCTGTTCTAACTAACGTTCTAATTCTATCGTTACTGAGCGACCATTATGATGTCGTCCTTAGACGTTTGATGATGGTAAAAATTAACATTTAATATAATGTAACGGTAAATTATGTTAGCATGTGGATTTAAATCGAATCTATGCATGTAAGCGTGATGAGTATCAAAAATTGTTAGCTATTTGTAATAAAATTAATATAATTGAATTCCTTTGGTGATTTACTTATTCATTTGACTCTTAAGTAAGTTTTATGATATAAATACATATGTGTGTGAAAAGAGTAAAATATTAGTAAAATATTAATAGTGAAAAGAAAAAAGATTCGTAAGTACACGTCACAAACACTCGATAAAATAGCTTCCAGCATGACATACTACTCCTTAGATGGATAGGCTCTAAAGTGATACGCTGTTATATGGTAAGATTTTTGTATATACATACATAATTCACAAAGGACAGCCACAATTTTATGTACCTATTCAATGACAATTCCTAATATCGTATGTTTAAATTGCATTCAGTCGATTTATAAACTTTCTTTCATTTGTACACGGGTAAAACTTAATTATAATATAATGAATTGATATCATACCGATGAAAAACACATGCGATTTTTTTTTCGACAAATGTAATTTACTTTGTTATCAACTATAAGAACTTAGACGTATATAAAACTTTAGTAGTAAGAAACCTATGAGGATTTTACTAACAGCTAGAGGCTACCTCTACAACGTAGATATTACGGTCAAGTGACGCTGACAGTTTTAACAACTCACATCCACTTTAGAAAACTTGAGCTAAATTACGTCCATTACTTTTTACAGGTTCAAGTTGCGCTTAATCTTCATTATATTATATAGTATTTATTATTCTTTAAGCCAACTTCATGGATACGAAGTTACATTTAAACTTTGCCCATAGGCCATTGAGGTACTATATCCCTTTCTTTATGAACAGGATTGTCGTGGATTCGAATACGACGTAGAAAAAATTACTTAACATATATTTTTCTAGTTGGATTATGGTCCCAAGTTTATCATTCGGTTACCTAACACTAAGGTAATCCATACGTCAATCGACCTCTTGACGACGAATGGCGCGAATCAAAGGATTTTGCGTCTGAATTCATGCGGATTGTATATTCGCTAATGTTTAGTTAATTTTTGAACTTTGTCACAGAATATGTTTTGGAATGGATAGTTAATAAGAGAAGATTAAGGCCGCGCTCAATATTATTAAGTATTGGTAGCGCTTAATATAAAGTATTCATGACTTTTTTGGGTTGCCGGATGGCCATTTTTACCCTCTTCTTTTCCCACTTCTTTTTCCTCTATATCTTTAATATGTTCCCTACCCCTTCTATATAATAAACCCGTTTTAAAAAAATTACAGACCGTCAATGCACTAGCGACTCTCGGGATATATTGTATGTTCATAGGCAACGGAATCGCTTAACATCAGGTGAACCGTCTACTCGTTTGTCGCGATTTCGATAAAAAACTAATACGCTACTTGTTAACAAAGAAACATATTATAAAGTTTTTGTATGTCTTTCTATTAATCTTCAAAACGGCTTGCCTTACATTAACAGAACTTGCACCGACAAATAGCTGTTGGGATAAAAAGTAAGTTAATAAATTAATTAAAACCCTTATAAATAATATAAAAATTCGATTAAAATAAGTTTCATTCGTAAAGAAGACGTGTGATGAGACAGGGTTACACCAAATGTTAAACTATGTATATCATGCAGGTTAAACTGCAGGCAACAGCAAATATTAAATAGATATACAGATATAGCAGCGAGGTGCACGTTTGAAAGATCTGTGCTCACTGAACATAGGCGAATGTATAAACAGATCTTTTATGGTACGAACGTAGAAGCCTAACTTACTTTTTATCCCATAAGTGAAGTGTATCTACGAGTGAACAAATTATTCAACGGATTGTTCGACGATAGTCTAAATGAGATAAATAATACAATGTTAATTATTCATTTCTTAATTTTCTTTCTTTTGTCAAGAAGATGGGCGGACGCTATATAAGTCGTGATTGATCTCTACATTTCTTTGGTATTAGCTATACTATTAATGATATTGGCTATAAATAAAAAATGTCACGCATCTTCTATTCCAGTATAGCTAAATCTGTATGGTTTACAACGATCCGGCAATGGGGTTTTTAGCACTTAAAGATGACAGATTCCAAAAATTGGAGAAAGTTACAAAACAAACAACTTAGTTGAAATTTCAAAAGTTTTACTGCGTATGTCAAAATATCCAAGAGTTAAAATTTTAAAGAAAAAATATTTTGATAAATTTTAAAATGGTCTTTACAGTAATTATAGAAAAATATAAATTTTACTAACGAAGCCTTGTCAAACAACTAAATTCCTGTTATAATTCTATTGAACGAATTTATATGTATATAGACAAACCTAAATTTTAAATTCTATGACACTGGTAGGATTAGGATCAAATTACGTCAGAACCGAAAATGATTATAAAACCCTAATAAATTAATTAGACTATTTATACATCTTGTTGATATTTAACCTTAAACTCCTTAGGTTTGTAATATTTTACAGATTCAATAATGAGGCAGACCACGATGCAGAAATGTGCAAATGCAATTTCATTCATCTAAACTACCGTCATGTAGTGGTAAGTTAACAACACAACTTATTTAAAACTTTTTTTTTCTTTGTTGACCAAAATCAGTTTTCGTTTATGTCTCCTGGGAAACTGATTTCGACCTTTAAGGGTTATCGATCACTTTGGGAAACCCTAGCCTGAACTATTCGTCACGTATCAGTCTTTTATATGCATTATAATACTTAAAGATGAGTGCCCCACGAAAGATTTTTGTGAGTAAAAATTCCTAAGTTTTTGACTTTGGAACTCAGGTATTTGAATCCCTTCAAAAGTGACCGTACATGTCTCATTCACTATGTTTAACATTCTTGATTAGCCGATTATCATAACTTGTTACTTAATAGAATTAACCTTTAGACCATGACTTTTGCGCCAGTTCGATACTCTGGGAAGCTTTTCATTAATTATATTGGAATCAGTAAGTGAAGATCGCTTGGGCATGAAGAAGTTAAATCAGCTAATAAAGGGGTAATAAAACTTGACAAAAGTAAAGGAGATAAAACACAAACCAGCGAAACGCCAGATGCCAAGGATAGAAAATATTTTCGAAGTATGTACGCTGCTAGCGTCTATGCAGGTAACCAGTCAATTGCTCTTGAAGATACATTAAATAATTGGAATCGACGAGAATAACTCGAAATCGACCGTATTAAAAGTATCGCATTACTGGAATCACAAAGGGCAACGGCAGTTAACTTGCATTTTTCTATACTCCATCTAACTTCGTTGATATGTACTAGTTACTATGCCATTACTGTTCTATGCCCATATCAAAAAACCGGATTAAAAATGATTTAAGATGGAATTATTATGAAGGAAAGTACTGAGATGATTATAGACCAGACGTTCAAGGACTTTGTATAAAAATGGCAATATACGATATATGACGATAATCGGAAAAGGACAACGGGTTATGTTTTTAGGTAAAGGGATTATGGAATATAATATAAAATATAAAGATGCACAAGTCTTTTCATGTAGATGGAAAGGTGCCCTCGGAAAAACTTTGAAACGTTACAAATAATAGGAAAGATTATGTCAAGAATGGGCAAGATCATATTTCAGCTAACTCAATCGCTGCCAATTGCATTCGAGATTATACAAACTATACTCTTCCTAAAATCACAAGCTAAACTTTGTATAAAAATAAAATCAGAACATTTGGGGATTGGAATTGATGAAAAAAAAATTAGTGTATCACTTTTAACCGTTCCACTGAAATTAAAGGTAGCACAGAATGTTAATTTAGTAAATCTATGTTACTAGTATATAATAGATCTAATATATTTCCGGAACTCTGCTGGATCTCCATTTTTTATATTTTGATGAATATTTTGGTGTTGTGTGTCGCTATATACCTTATTACAGTGATTTCATACCGCCACGTATTTTTTCAATTTGACTTCCGAAGGTTTACATTTGTTTTCGCCGTGGCTTTTTTTTTCTACTCAAGAACTTTGATTTCATCTATAAGCTAAAGCGAAGAACATTGTTTCGTTTTAATTAGATGAATAAAGCATGTACATTATAAAATTCGATTACTTCGACAAGAGTTGTCCAATAGATTTTCTAAGCATCGTTACAAAGATCCTCCGCAATCATATTTCCAAAATTGAGCTGCTAAAGAATTTTTGATTTAGATTTAGGTAAACAAGTTTTCTAAGAGAGGAATAAACGATCATGATAGAAGAAAATATCATCTGAATACAACACACAAGTTCCCAGGGGTCGACATAAACGGAAACTGATTGCAAGATAATGAGTTTGAGCGTCCAAGTCTTTCAGGCCCGTTTTAATTTGCTCTGCATTTGACGCATATACGCGATTTAACACGAACGAAATCATGATTAAGTTCAAGTTTAAACATACTCCTGATATTTGACTATATATCAAGCTTGCACTTAGGTTGAAAGTTCATTTTCGTTTTGAATTTCTTTGGAGCTACTAAATTATTTCAAAAGATTACAATGTGATTACATAGCTAAATAAAATTAATAAGAATAAAGTGATTGAAAAATAATTTATAAAGTCTTATTTACCTACACTCGATTATAGCGTAATCATAGAATTCTGCAGTTTATGAAAAATTTACAGAGTATGTTCCAAAAGAGTTTTAATATTTTCCAAGTCCTTTTTTAATTACTTTAGAAAAGTTGTTCCCTAAAATCAAAGGTTATCAATTTACTTTATTTTACGTTTTTATGCTTATTTGTACCTTATATAAAATGCTCAGTATCTAGGTGTGGTAAATAAAATCTAGTGTGCAATTAAATTTGCACACGAGATTTTATTCTTTTATTTTATTATTGGTTTTTAAAGTAGTTACTTAATTTTTTTTATTAGCAGATTTACTACTTAAAGAGAAAATATGTCCCAAAAACTGCTTTTTGCTACATATTTAGAGACTGATACTAGAGGAGAATAAATTTTTCAGGCCGTGTAACTTTTTTTACCGACAAAGCTATTCCATGGAAAAACATTATTTCTGTTGCGACTGATGGTGCACCATCTATAGTTGGTCGTTATCGTGGTTTTAGAACTTACTTAATACAACCACTGCCTGATGTTCGTTACGTAAACTGAGTTCTTGATTCCACTAGTCCTTACAATATGTTTTAAATGCTGTCAACAAGATTCGAAGCAATTCTTAAAACTCTTGGTTATTTGCTCAGCTATTGGAGGAAAATGACGAAGTGTTTACTCGGTTACTTCCGCAATAGCTTTAAAGTATTTTTTAAAACAAAGCCCCTGTTAAAAATTCTCATCTAAATCTTAATCAACCATTGCTACCCAACTGCTGGGTATAGGCCTAGTATATAGTATATCCCTCCTCCTCCTCCTCTAGGCGTTCCAATAATTCGTTAACAATTATTTATTCCTTAAATTACTAGATACTTTTTTAACATTTCTCTCATGACATGTATATAGAAGAAAATATTTATTTTACTACACTGTTTTTACATTAAATATATTTTAATGACCTTGAATTTATAATCAGTTGTTTTTATATTATTTAAACTTTTTTGGAAGCATTATTATAAGTTTGAAATAGATATTTCATGTTGGTGATAATGAGCCCATATTTAATGCAAAATTAACTACTCAATCATTTCCAAAAATTAATGATTGATAAAAATCAAAGTAACACAATCTTCCAATATAAATAGTTGCGAGTCTGAATAATGATGTGCTATATTATTTGTGGCAAATTTTACTTAAACTTCATACTAAAATAATTAATACTACTTACGAATACCATCAGATGAAGGATGCTCTTTCGTCCTCTTTCACTAAAACATCCGTTCCTAGTAAACAAAACTGAAAAAAATAATACACAGTTCGTAATTTCCTTTGTCATCAACAAAGAGAGTGACCATATATGTTGTGATTGATGGAGCTTAGCTATGCTATTAGTGAAATTGGCGATTGATGAAAAAATTCGCGCAGTAATCGAAGTGATATTGGATTCCATGTCGGCCTTATTAGGCCGTGTTTGCAGAGTACCACTATTAATTTGATTTTTGTAGTTAACGAACACAATAAAAAATTCAGCTTACAAATCGTAGTGATAAATTCGTAAATTACAATTGCGTGTGATTATATTTTTAATAAATAAAATTATATTTTTATTAAATGAAGAATTATAAAAGTTCCAAGTAAATTAGCTGAGAAATTGCCTAATATTAAAAGATAATAACTGCCAGCCTACAATGTTAGAAAGCATTTGTGTTTTCATTCTTAAAACAACAAAAAATATTGCGAACTGAAGAGGACGGAGAAATTTTACAAGATTTAAAAGGGAAAAGAGTAAAAAGGGATCACGAGAAGAAGCACACCGGGTCACGAGAAAAAGCACAAGTATTAACATTATTAATGTACTTTACCATTAGAACGCGGGTTTAGTGCGCGGCGTTGATATGTCCTTGGTCGGGCTGTCCAAAAAGTATAGCAAGATACAAGATGTTACGCTCTCCCACCTGAAAATCGCCTTTGGAATTTTTTCACAAATATCACTAGTGAACGATATATTGAACAACTGAATTGCCGTTATCCATTCCCGCGTATTCAGAAAATTTAATAACAGACGATTTAAATTATAAAAGTCTCGTGTTACTACTTACTTACTACTATCAGAACACCTAAAAGCCCTTTGAATTTAATAAAAACATTTTATACAATTTATTTTAAAATTTGTAGATAAACGCGGTTATTCGTTATTATATACATGAGGCAATTGTTTAGAAAAACGTTTTACAAGATTTACATTTTTAACACTTAAATATGGTATCAGTGTTGATGGTTTGATTGATTTCGAACAGATTTTTTATTATCACAAAACTTTTTATGCAGCCGTAACTGTAAATATTTATTTATAACAAGAGCAATGGTGGGCAGCTCTAATTCATTTTACTATTTTTATTAAAAATCCTACAAAGGTAAACTTCATCTCAACAATACATTAATGTTTCAATTATTCGTTATTTGACCTGAATAAATAAAAGTGGTTTTACGTTTCTCTTTCCATTATCCACAGCCGACAATAATTCCTTAGAGAGAAAAATCTGTGAGGTATATACGTTTTAAGACATTATTTTTATTAGGGTAAACATTTACATAAATTTATCGTAATATTGTTTGCAAATTTACCTGAAATTGAGATAATTAAAAATGATAAATGATCAAACCGTAATTACACGCTACATGATACATTTAATTTATTAAAAATATTCATATACACAATTTCTCCATCACTGCCAGAATCAATATCGGCTTAGTAGCCGATATTGATTCTGGCAAATTCTGGCAAATCCTATAGAAACAGATGTCGCACAAAATGCGATTAATAAAAAAATAAAACAATTTTTATTGCCAAATTAAACTATGTCCTGATTAAAAATTGATATTATTTTTTGGTGGTAACAATATTTAAACTCAACTGAACACTTCAATAATAACAACCTTGAAGGACGTTTTTGTGCTGTGTTTACCCACATATATATAAATAATACGAGTATTATTTAACTAATCATTAATTAAAATAACATGTTTTCATAAGCTTTTATTTCAAAATTTACTTCTACATGAACCTAAATAGAGATACGAGTGTGAGAGGATACGCGAGTGTTTGCCAAGACAACACGACGTATCTACCTTGTGTGTTTCCACCGTGTACTATATATATATGATATATGAAAATCATGTTATTCGATATATTTCATATAAATATTTGACTAAGTACGGCATAAACATCGTAAATCCTAACTGTGCCCAATATACTCATATTCTCTCGAAAAAACAGTTCGTATATATAATCATTACGAGGTCTAATTGACTTAAATTTGCGCATAGCTACTCCTGTCGCGATGTAGATAACTAATTAATCCAAAAAATAGTATCTATTTTACGCTCAGAAGCATTATTTGCGTTGAAACAAGGTTGACGGCCATATTTATGTTGAAAAATTGTTCTAAGTGGTTTATTTAAATAATTTCTCTCTTATACATTTATTCAATGTTCATGGTACATATTTACGACAATATTAATGCAACACCTGCATATAAAGCATAATATGTAAAACAAGAATTAACGAAACAGATTTATAAAACTATTACTCTTGCATTACGTTTGACTCGGTTAAGAAAAGTAATAAAAATAAATAATAGGTAAATAATTTGAGAATTAATTCAGGTAAGATCTCTTTCCTTTAAAATATTAATCTTCCTCTTAAAACGTTATTTTAAAAATACTTTTGACTATAGCAAAATATAAGGTTGACAATTTTATCACGAATCAAGATTACTTCTTAATTTACCTAAATCTTTTCGCAAGAATGTTTAGTGTTTTAAAGACTGTTTCCGTTTCAAAATGTTCATGGAAAAAGACTCATTAAACGAGATAGTAAAGTAGGGCTATCTATATAGGTCTATATGATGTTTCGTGGTTATGGAAGTAATTTTGTGGTTAGCACAAATTTTAGTGATGACATTTTTTTGTAATTAGATGCATAACAATATCTAAAACTATTGCGTTTAAAACAATACTCTACATAGATGATTTTACGATATAAATACGATAAAGATATAAAGGAAAATGATGATTTTCTGCCTCTATGCCAACTGTTATCAGGACACGCCATCGTTGTGTTATAAAATAATTTTTCGAGTTAATAAAATTACGGCAAACCGTAAGTGTTTAAGTATTTTTGCTTAGTTTTTACAATTTAAT
>DWHK01001513.1:0-11045 GCA_018247855.1 Graphium androcles
TCTCCGTCCTCCACTTACATACATTTTGATACATGCGGTCACTTTACGATTAACGTTAATAATGCACTTCACACAGCCGTAACGTTGTTTTATGAAACTAAAAACCTTTGTTTCAATTAATTTTTGACCAATTATGTCTACTCTACATGGAAAATATATCTTTAACACGACGACACACATATTGGTATATTTCACATCGTTACCATTTTCAAAATGGTGTAAAATTTTCAAGTAATTTTCAAAATATTCCCACACTATGAATGCATTTCTTTTTTTCCAAACCATTATTAAATAACTCAATCGTTAAATCATTTTATCTCTGATACTAAATGTACGAACAAACGCTTACCTAATAAATTATTTTAAAAAGCGGAAGAAATTGGCAATTGGATTTTCGGATATATCTATTTTTTTATAGAACAGCTAAATATCAGCGCAATCAAAAAATGTTAGTTTTCGCTTACGGAGAATATAAATGAACAGCAAACTATTTCTCTGGTGAAATTTAGCAGATTACATTAAAAAAAACGATTGACAGATCCAGTAAGTAACAAAGAATTAACATGACAATATTTACGATAGTACGGAAAGACAAAGCCAGCGTCACTCGGAAACTACTTTAGTGGATGTTAATAACAAACAGTACGGTTGTAAATTTTTGGAACTTTATAAGAAATCTTTTAAGCAGTTGAACAAAGAAGTAATTTTATGATGTTATTTTTTCTTTCAAGGTCGATATTACGAGGTTGGACACCAGGGCAACAGCGAGTACTGATGAGCCCGCGGGATGAGTGCCCGTCACCGCCTGACATCCGCCGCGCGACCGGTTCGAGATCCATTTTTATGAAGGCAAATCTGTTACTTCCACCAACGGCGCGCATTTCTACTAGCCTGGCGGCCCATGTACTCTGTAATTCGCATATATGACCCATTCGTGAACTCGAATTAAGAGAATAAAACTCGAGAAGTATCTTCGCGCCGAATCGGACCTTCCCCACAACTGCGTTCCATCCGCGTACGTAGTGGATACGTGCTATCGCTTTTTATGCGATCCTGGTACTATCATACGCCTCTCTTTCTACTGGTGATAAAGCGATGTATAAAAATTTTTTTATTTAAGTTATGTTTATATTGTGTGATGGTTGCTGGATGGCAAGTAAGTAGTTTTTTAACTTTACACAGTTAGTCAACTTTTTACTAACGCAATTTCCAAAAGTAGTGTTGTTGCTGTAAGCCGTGAAATAAAATATGTTTTAATGTCATCACAATGTTTTAAAACAATTTATACTTTTAATAATATAACACAAGTATAACATAAATTTAATTTATTACATGTATTACTTTCACACAAAGGTAAACTGCGGATTTCAAAGTTCTGAACCGACTTTTTTGAAAACTTTACGGGACCAAGTTAGAATTATAATCCTTTCAGATAAAAAAAATAATTTTGAAAATCGGGTTAATTATTGATGTAGTTAGTTTCAAATTAAGAAAAGGAAAAATAAATTCAACCGGATTTTTTACATCTTTGTAACCCATTTTGAAGTGGGTTGAAAAACAATTTAATTCATAAGCTGGTCAAATTCCTTTTATAGTTAGGTCTTGTTGATAAAAGTATGTTTTCCCACGAAGCGAATTCCCACAATAAGTTGTAATTTCGTAGCGGCAGCAATACGAGGCAAAAAATACGAATGGTAAGCATAAGCACGTGCTGGGAATAATATCTCATTCTTGCCTATAGCGCTATCTCAGTCTCTCTTTGAAGTATAGAGTAGCGTGGGCCAGATAAAACTGTAAGTTTGCGAAGGAAAACTTAATCTAACCTGGAGAGTTTATTTTGTTATAACATATGCGGTTAGACTTTAATTAATTAACTTTATTTAATTAACATATTAAAGTTATTTCATTAAGTTAAAAAAAATACAATAGCCCCGAAAATGGTTTTAATCGGTAAATGAATAACCGAGTAAAGTATTTTTGTTTCGATTGAACAGTAATAAATATGTAACTAAAAATAATTAAAATTCCACTATAGTGTAATCCGTGAGCAGCTCTGGCTGAGCAGTACTCTGCGGCGGCTATCAGTTGACCTTGAGGCGGGCGCGCGGTGCGGGTGCATTCCGCCGCTGCGGCCGTCCCGCTCTCGCGCGGCGACTCCTCGCGGCCTCTGCGCGCCTGGTATCGCGCGCGCTCGAGAAAAGGGTTTATCCGACGCCGGCCGCCCGCCGCCGGGGCCCGACATTTTCCAACGGGCCATCCGCACGTTTTCCGCTCTAAACGATATTCGTTAAATAGAAAAAGCTACGCAGGGGAACTTTGTCGCAAGAACAAGTGTAATAGAGAAATAGCGCGATTTTCACGTTGTCGTGCCGAGCCGAGCCTCGGTCGGTGGACAGGTAGAGATATATATTTATGTTAGTTTCATTTGTTTGGGCGTCACGCCGGTGCGTGTGGCGGTTGTTATTTTATAGTGGATAGATAGAGAGCAGATCTAGGCCGGATAGAGCGGCTCCTAGAATAGAGCGGCACGCCCGTCGGCCATCGATGCTCGCACGGCGGCGCGTGCGTTCCCTGCTCGCGACGACGCAGCGACCATCAATGGCGTGTACGAGTGTCACTGTTATTTTAAACTACTTCAAAATAACTCGCATGCACCAGCGTTATCTAACAAATGAGATATGAAATTAAGAAATGTATTGCAATAAAACTTGTAGGAATTCGATGGTATATTTATTTACCTATGACTTAGATATGGTTTTAAGTACATGTCACACAAGCCTATAATTTTTTTAATATCTATTTTTAAATATAAAATTGAGTTTTATTAAATCATAATTTAATCAATAAGTCTTAAACTACGACATCAGTTTCGTGAAAAAAACTAAACTTTGTAAACAAATTTCACGCAATAGAATAGAATTGTTGCAATTGATCTCTAGATTCCAACAATACTTATTAAAATTTGGATTACATTGTAATAAATAGGAAGTAAATCAAGCAATGTCCGAAAACATACGTTCACACACACGGGCGTATTGATGTCGTCCATTTTTTGTTCACAGTGGATTCAATGGTCTAAAGTGAAAAGAAGTAATGGTAATGATGACATTACATAAATAAGTCCTATTTTAAACAGACTCATTTATAGACACGGAAATGACTCACACTAATACACTTTACTGTACTATGTATGTATGTGTTTGTTCCCTTCTAAGGAGAATAAAGAACACTATCAATATGTTCACCTGCAAATCAAACTAATGCCAAGATGCACCTAGCAATAGAGCGGCCAACAAAAGCCTTTTATGCAAACACAATCTATGGGATAAAAGAATAGCCAACCCTCGCCATGAACACACTTGAAGAAAACGAAGCTTTAACGCTTTTGTTTTAAGGTCTTTGTTGGCTTGGAAGTTTTTAGAAAGGGTTTTTACATTTCGTAAAAAAATTAAGGCGAGCATTTGGCAAATTGAAAAGTTTACGATATTTTGCGATGCCAAACACGGCTCTTTATTATTATGACAAATATCTGCAGCATTGCTCTCTTTTCGAAATAATTGAACTATGATCGTTTCAAAACAGTTTAAGTTATCATATAATCATTCTCTGCTTAAACGCGCTTGTTATTATTGCGTGTGGTACTTTGGATGTCAAGTGAGGCAAGCCAATTGGTACGAGGCGCGTGCTGGACAATGCCTTGGCACCAACCAACCGACCTATTTGGATGGAGGGGTCCTGCAGTGGTCATTTTGCACAACTCTACATATGTCCAGGAGACAACAATTTTATATATTTTTATTCGAAACAATATGTATTTATTTTATTCATTTTACTAAAAGATATATGCAACAGTGTTAACGTAAACAATGGAATAATTTCCTAAAATGTGGATAACGTTTTTTTTTTGTGGTTCACAATAAAAAGACAAAATCAACTAGAGTAAAAAACTTTATGCTATTTTTAAATTTTATTTCTATTGTTAAATAAATAATTAACAAAGTTTATGTATACAAAGATAATACATGAACATATTACTATCTGATAATATTATGATACCGATAGCCGGAAATGGTGAGAAGGCGAAAATATTTTTGGTTGTGGTTTCACTGTGCTTACGAGTAAAAGCAAGAACCCTCTGAAATGATATTGTATATTGGAGCTAAAGGATGAAAACTTATTTGGCATTGGTATGGAAAAGAGAGTGGTTAGTACTAATAAATAAGCAGAATAATAATTCACAATACAGGCTTTTATGAAAAAAATACAGGTCATCATAATACATTTAGCAAAAACTTTGTCCCCTGTTTCGAAAAGTGAGCAAACCGAGAAGTACGAAGTTTGGCACAGTTAATTTATATAGAGAAGGAGTGCGGAAAGCTATATTATTTATTTTCATATAATATTGCAGACCATTGCGGGACCTCTAATATAAAATAAATGCACCATTTTGTAAAGTTATTTTTAGAACGAACAGATATTAAAATAGCCAGCCATACTAACTGTATCATGCTAGTTAAAAACTTTAAAAATGTTGTATTATATTGATAGTCTAAAGTAATCCAAGTTTTGTGAACGAGACGGATAGAAAAATAACTGAATTGAATATGCAAGATGTGGGCAACGATAGAGGGGCGTTCGGAGGCAGCGGGCACCAGGGGCGCAGCGCCTCGGAGCGAGCGCGCCACTCCGCCGCGAGACTGCGGCTGGCGCCTCGCGCTCCACCTGGGGCCGCCGTGTGAGCTTAACACATATACGGAATCGCGCTCCAACGCACCTATTGGCTTCTCCATTGCGGTTTCTTACTTTAATTCCATTAACATCTTATCCCTATTAAAAAAAATTGCAATTTTTACAAATTGTGGGAAATTACCTTGTTGTGAAATTACCTCGTCAATTTAATGGCAAAAAAAGATAAAGATCAAGATCTAACGTGGCTCTGCCATAACATTCCTTATACAGCTTTTGCTGCATTTCTACCGGGACCACGCTCATCCGGGGAGGTACCAGCGTCCTTCACAGAGCCAGCATAAAATAAAGTGCATGGCCCTTAGAATTGCCGAAAGGCTATTCCTACCCCCTCTTTTTCCACTCTTTTCCCCACCAAATCCTTAATATAATACTGACCTATCCTCGATGGGCGACGGGATACCTTAACATCGGTGAACCGCCCGCTTGGCAACCGTTTCAGGTCAGATAATGTAAATCTATATATATATATATACTCTAACGTACTTGATCCCTAGACACTTGATATGTGGCAGTTAAGTGATTTCCAAAACTTCATGACAAATCTCTACGTCAATATCATTCATTTCAAAAATAGGTAATCAAATCGGTTGCGTAGTTCATAAATATTTTAATATGATTACTATTAGACAAAATTAAAAGAAGCCGATAATCTCTGCCGCCTTTTTACTTAAAAAAAAGGATGTATAGGCTGGTCAACCTCCGTTATACTTCAGTTTGAAAATTGGTCGTCGTAATTAGGGATGTTGGCAGACACGTAGAGAGATCATATCGACTAAAATAAGAATGAGTTTATTAAAATTTAATAAAACAGTTATTTTGGCAGTTCCTCATAGGGAAAAGAAATTAGGTCATAACGCTGTTACAAATAGCTTTGTTACAACTTCAAAACATAAAACTATCACATTTTAATGAAGGGTTACAGGTACAATGGACTTATTAGCTGAATCTATCTTATTTCGGTCAAAAAGAATAATAAACTGTTCGAGTTGATCGCTGTGATGTCTGACGATAACTCTCGCTGATGCAATTTGTTAAACATCCGTCTAATTTGGTTATTTTGATTAGTAATTCGGTTCTGGGCAACATGCCAAATAGGTTTTAGACATTTTAACAAGACAAACTAAACTGGAACATCGTCGTTTTACTAATAATGTAATTGATGACGGTTTGCTTCGTTATTTGTTATTTGCATAAAATAGTAAACAATTTGACAGGTTTGGTGGTAACTTGCGAATAATCTAATAACAAAATGCCTTTATCACGGATAGCAATTTAGCCCATTAGTTATCTAATACTGAATATGGGGGCCAAAGTCATAAAAATATAACATTTGCTCTTTGATGTGAATATTTCAAAGCAATTGGGCGATTTGTTCGACGGAGCTTCACCACGGAGTTCCGCAAAGTGAAATAGAAACTCGCTCTGACTATGGCCACCTGGGCAGCCCTGATGGAGCTGGGAGACTGCCAGCCCCATCTATACGGTGAAGTAAAAAAAATAAGAGCGTATGAACAAGGAATATTATTTTATTCATAGCGAAATCTAGTCAGTAATTTTTATTGTTTCTCCTTAGTCAACTCGCCATGAACATGCACCGTGTGTGTATATTTGTACTGGCGAATCGATATACAGGACGAAGGAAAGTAATGACATTTCGGTCCCCCACGGATTTGGACCACTTGGTGCGGCGTTATTACTATATCTTCCGCATTCCCTCCGCCTGGTGGATGCACGGCGTGCAGGGCGAGCGAGAGGCGCCTCTGAGGGCCGAGGACAGCCGCCGCTTTCCCTTGCACCCTCGGGGAGCATACGTCCTACTTTAATTAAGCATAGCCCACTGCTCCTCTAATTCATTGCCCTCGCCACTTGAATCCCGACTCTGTCGCGCACGGCGCACGGTGCATTTCGCCGCACAAAGATTAATTATGTGTTTATTGTTGCGTTCAAGTATGAAGAGGGTCGCCGGGGAGCCACCGACGTGTTATTATTTCTATCGATTTTTGATTTCGGTACCTGATTCGCAGCCGCTTCTGCGTTCCCACTTGGACCCATTTCAAAATGCATCGTCTTATGCCTTTCACTGTTATAGGACCTAAGTATTAAACATAGCTATGGTGTCATAGAGTTGGTAAAAAAATTATTATTTATTTATCTATCTATCTATCTATTATTGGCAGGCTAGGTATCTGTGAAAGTCATTTGTAAGAAATGAATAATAATTTATTAATTTTAAAATGTTATGAGTTTTAAAATTAAATTACTTTACTATGAAATTAAATTTCAATGAAATAAAATCAATACTACTAGTAGGGGGTGCGTGATTTTCAAAATACTTAAGTGTATGGAAAGCTACGGCCCCGTGAATGTGGCCCAACAGTGCAGTTCCAATAATGTTTTGCATATAACGTCTAAAAGGAAGCGTAGTTCAGTTTGTAAACAACAGTAAGTAACAACATAAATAAGCAATTGGCTTCGCGTGTCGAGAAAGGAAGCGTTGTGATTAATTGTATTTAGCGGTGGAGAGTCGGCATGTGGCGGTGCGGCGACGAGGCGAACGACCATTCGGAAGCCACTTTTTGTTCGACCTAGAAGCGCAAGCAAAAGAAACGTTAGAGTAAATATATTGTATGGAAACGTATATTTAATAAAGGAATGTAATGCGATAGTAGAAAAGTGCGCTCGGCAAGTGTGGGGCCGCGGCTAGTGATGAAGGTACGCGATACAATCCTTTTTAGCGTTTGAAAGCGTCGCGTTGGAGCAAGTTCGCTCGTTGGTTCGTTAGTTCGTTAGCCGCTTCGTTAGAATTAAAACGAGTTGGCGAATTCCGCTGCGCTCCCAGTGTGCGCGGCACAGCACTGGCGCATCCATCATTTGGCGTGTGGATCTCTACTGATTAATTCGTCAACGTGTTTTGGAACGATAAAGCAAGTATGGTTTTTAAAGTATTTTTACGACAGTCTCAAATGTTAAAGTAATCATGTGTTTTTTGAACTCTTCTTTGTTAAAAACTATTTTACCCTTTCACATATTGGTTTATTGAAACTTATTTAAATATTAGCTTTATTTGGACGAGGATTAATGCCGTAAAAGTAACGAACTTAGCCGGACGTTTATAGGTGGAGTAAGTTATGAGGCCCTAATCGGCATCCGGCCGTAATTCATAGGGGCGTATTTTTTAATTAACTCTAAACGAGCTGTCGTAAAAGGATGCGGGGCCTTGTGCCTCTGCTCAAATCGCATTGGGTCAGAATTAATCCAAGGTGTCAGATGCCCAGAACTAGTTTTATAAGCCTCACATTGGTGGTTGGCAGGTGGTTTTGTTCTAACTTACACCTTCAACCTCTGGGCACGCCTTTAACGAGTACAAAACGAAATATCTTTAATGTATTCATAGTAATATTTGAATTTGGGCCAACGTAAGCACTCGCCGTTATTTGGCTTACTTAACAAGTTCCGTACCAGGGAATATATTATCCTGCTATGTATGGGTGGACATTTTTATGAAAAACTTCATAAAGTGTAGCTTATAACATCGGATTGTCATTCATTCACGAAAATTTTTAAGATAATTTTACATATTCACAGGAGGAAGTCGAAATGACTATGGGAGTTAGTATGACTATCAATCTCATGGTGTTAGAATGAAATATTATTTGTATTGATGTCAATATTGCAGATTTTAATAGAATATTTATCCTTTTATGATAACTTTTCTCATTTCGTGTAATGAGTTCCCGAATATCAAACACAAGTAATCGATTTATACTTAATAACTGTATGTAAAACACAAATAGTAGCTACGGAGTTTGTGTGTCAAAATACTGATAAAATAAATACAGAGTCGCTCTGTCACGATACCTGTTAAGAACTACATATTTCTAATGTAATTAAATCAATAATAAAATACACTAACACTACGTAACAAACGACATGACTTTTATAATGTCAAAATATATGTCGAATATTTTCTACGTGAGATTAATGAAGGCATCGGTTTTTAGAAATCATAAAAATAAATAATCAACTTGTCATTATACTGCCGAGAAATTATTTATTTGTAAGATACAATTTTTATAATTGAAATCAGAAAATTGTGACAACTTACATTTTTGTGATACTGATTTTTTGCTTTCACACTGCGTATTAAAAAGTTTAAAGTTAGCAGTTTACGAGTAGTAATTTAGAAGCATGATAGCTTGTACATCTATAATCCATCGAGATGGATTAGTTTAAGTGGCTCGACGTTCTATTTTCAGCAACTCTAGTTTAAAAGCTAGTTTCAAAATGACCTACTACGTAAAATGTTGTACTGTAAATGGGAAAATGTGTTTAATATTCCTTAAACGGTCCAGTTCAAGGTAGTAAGGTGACATTAAAACGTTTCATCAAAATGAATACCAAAGCAATTAAGAAAACTATTTATTTTTATTAAGTTAAGTTTGTTCATGACATCATTTAGTAGATCTAATGACTCTACATTACTGGAATTGTGCACACGTTCGTCTTTAATCTTAACGAGATGTCATTTCAATCTTATGTTTTCAGTGAAATGCATTAAAAAGAAAAATAATAAAATACATGTTAAGTTTTAAAAGTAGTAAGTTGTCATGGGATGCATTTAGATTATTATTATGATCGAGTAGACTGAGCAGTCGCTGGATAGATAAACGTATAGCCTACAGTAAGCAGGGCCCTAACCGGCTTCGCAGGCGTCCGACGTCGCGCCTAATTAATTGCATTATTATTAATTAATTGCCATTCGATAGCAGTCAGATATAATGTTGCTAGGATTTCTTGAAATATTCTTGTCAAACGACGACATAATTAAGCTCCATTGAAACTTCTAGAAAACCGCTAATTCGCTTTTAAACATATAAACTACTAGCTGGTAGATAACTAGCGAGTTGCAGTTGAAGGTGAACTAATTTTGGAAATATATTTTAAAATTTGAATTGCTTTGTCACTATTTTTTTAATTTTACTAATTTTATCATGGGATGGCACGATGGTGGATGATGATTCATGAGAAAAGTATTGATGCGTATGTATATTATATCAGTTAATTAATAAATTTTGATAAGATCCTCATAAGTATAAATAACAAAAACACCCTCAAACTTTTTTAAATTAATGACAATCTCAAGTAAAGCACGTAGTGCACAGCAGTGTGGCGAAGGACAGACGCAGCAAATGAAAGTGGAAGTAGATGAAGCGGCGCTGGCGTTCGGCCGCAATACATAAGAGTACCAGGCGAGCAGACGCGCCAGAGCGGCTTGTGTTCGCCGCTGGCGTCAGCGCGCCGCCGGCCTCGCTTCGATTAAATGCGCGCTTGTTTTTTCCTGCGACCGCACTTACGTACATATTTGACATGTAATTTACATTTCACGTTACGTTAGCCGTATTTAAAACAATACATAATACCGATTTTTTAAATTTACGCAAGGCCATATTTTTAAAGACTACGTATCTTGTGTTTATTCGGTTGTTAATTTGCTGAAAATATTCCGTTGTAAAGCGAACGACTGAAACGTAATTCTAAAAAGTCGTAAAAAGTAGGGAAACCATTTAATGTTACTAGACTTCGAATTTGTTCATAAAAAGTTGAATATGAGAAAGCATTTTTCGTAAAGTGAACGCACGCTTTAAAATGTAACACTTGATAACTGAACAGAAATGTGTAGGTGTTTGTTTCTGCCCGCCGGACTCACCGGCGTCGTGCAGCCGCTGGTCCTTGTGCGCCAGCGCGGCCAGCAGCCCCTCGCCCACGCGCTGCCGCGCCACGGCGATGCCCACCGGGATCGAACCTGCCACCGACGCCGCCCCGTGCATCATCATCACAAATACACATGTATGGCGATATTAAATAACACACTACTAAGAAATAGGGTTCTTTGATTATTTCACAAAAATATTCGTTCAGTCCCGGAAGGAGGTCTTATTGCAACGTTATATTTACTACTTTTATTAAATAAATAAATTCAAAATAAATATAGGCGTAGGTTTTTTCATAATATTTTCCATTTGTTAGCCCCCAATAGATTTAAATACCAGGCCGTCATAGTCGAATTGGTATAACTATACATCCTTAAAATATCAAAGTGTCATTGTTGGGAGTTTCCATACTTATTTGTATCCTCTCAATACAATTTGTCAGAAATCCGCCCCCCCCCCCCCCCCCACAAAAATTTTAAAAAAAATTTTTTTTTTAAAAAATATAATAAAAAATTTTAAAAAAAAAAATTTTAAAATACCAAAAAAAAAAAAAACAAAAAAAAAAATAACAAAAAAAAAAAAAAA